>JAPMOQ010006317.1:2324704-2357081 GCA_026543055.1 Argiope trifasciata | reverse complement strand
TTCGTGTATCAGTTCACAAAAGCAAACTCAGTAGATTAGGTAACAGACAACTTTTTTTTTTTTTTTTTTAATTTGATATGACTTGAAGTCAAATCCTTTTAAGCCGTACGAATTGTTTTATTTATTTAAAATTTGGATATTAAAAATAACAAAACACTGTTGGTAACGCGATTTTTGTTTTACTGATGTAATAACGTGGAAACTGATGCATTTTATCTCGCGTGCCGAAACTAATACAAAAGAAACGCGAGTTTCGGAACGCGACATTATTACTTTATACCATAGCAATAAATCTCAAATTGACTACGTTTTAGTTACAAATCATTTGTATGGGAAAAAGAAAAGGGCTATTTTTAGGGTTTTTCAAGCAATAATTCTAATTTTTCTCGCCGTAAAAACCATCCTTGAACTTCAACGAACATTTTAAAAAAAGATTTGGCCAAATTGGTCCAGGCGTTGTTGAGTTATGCGCTTACCAACACATTTTGCGATTCATTTTTATATTATAGATTTATGAATACGATGAATATTAAGTTCGATTTATGTAATCTGAATAAACTCTGAGGTATAAAAATGATGCTTTAAAAAGTTACTTCTTTTAAGCATTTATCATTAGTAGCAAATATGAAAGGGCTCTATTAGTCTTATGATTATGATTTTAAGGCCAAAAAAAATGTTGCCATACTTTATTTTATGTAAACAAAAAATTATAATATAAACAAAATTATTAATCTTTATGGAATTAAACCGCATATTATCTATCATCTGCTTGCTTATTGGTTATGCGGTATTTTGACTCCAGACTTTTTCTTTTTCTCTCTCTGTATGATGCACAGTAATTCCAAAATTAAATCAACTAGCCGAATTTAACTTGTTTATTTTGAGAATGAATTAATATCATTTGTTTTAAAATACATTCCTATACATGCTACACATATTTTATTGTCTTTCCATCTTTTTTCAGCAAGTCTTTTATCATTTAGTTTTAACTGTAAATTTTTTATGCTTATTATTTTGAATGAAAGGTTTGATCGTATGAGATTTATACATTGAGTTTGAGATACAAACAGAAATTAAAAAATTTCATTTTTTGTTTTGTTATAATTGTTTTCCCTGAGTTTTCATTTTCTTCATAGTATAAATTTTTTGTACTATTCGGAGAAAAAAAAAATATTTTTATCAAGTATCGCGATACTGCCAGATTACCATTTTTACTATATGAAAATTGTCGAAACTTTCCATTAAAATATGAGTTCATCTCAGATAGGTAAATTATTCTTTTTCTTACTTATACAAAGAGCAAAGCACTCGTAAAAAGTCGTTTCGCATTTCGTAGAACTCCCTCTTGTTTGTTGAAAGTATAACACCTGTCTGTTCATTTGCTTCCTTTTTCACTGTAAACACATTATAGTAGCATCAGAAAGAAGCCTGCACTAGTTAACATGGAATAATTTCAGTTAAGAAAGATTAAAGATAGTTTTAAAAAGATTAAAAGAAGATAATACCTTTTCGTTGTTCTCTCTTTCTTAATATATTAATTCATTATATATTAATTGATATTGAGCTGAAACAGATGAGTTTTTGCAGTCAGCGGGCTTCAAAAATCAATCTTATGAAAGACTACAGACTAAATTTGGGTGGGAATTTAAAGCTATCCAGATCTAGAAGCACTTTAGATTGTCTTCGTAAGTTTTAATTCATTGTGATTCAAAGGCCTCGCCTTTTGATGAGTTACTAACCTTCTATACGCAAAGAAGATATAAAGGCAATCTGTGTCCACTGTCTCATTGTTCAAAAAAATGCAGAATTACTATATTTAAGTATTTAAATTAAATATGAACAACTCTTAGAATACGAAGTTTCCGGCTGAACAATGACCATATTCGTGTAAATTATTTTAGCTCATAGTTTTTATAATGATTGTGATGCTTGAAGGTGGGGCTATCAGCAAGAATCAAAATACGAAAATATATATACTTTTTATTTAAAAGTAAAAGATAGGTTTTCAAGATATTTGCAAATTAATTTCATTTTAAATGCAATCGGATTATTTTATGTATTCATTATGTAGTATCAAAGAAGGTATTTTGTTATTAATTTAATTTAATTTTAATTATTGTCTTTGCCTACTGTCAAATACATAGGATCGGCTTCTAACTTTTCATGTAGTTTATTTTCCATATTGAAGTGAGAAAGATCAAAATTTCTGACTGTCCTGACTAATTCAACTCGCCTCTTTAATGCTGTAACATACTGTATATACATAATGCATGATTTAATACTGTACACAAATACAGAGACCGTTGCTGAAGTGAGTCTACACGTAATGGAAGTAAATAATATTCACATAAATTACGATGCTGAATCACTTTTTTTTATTGAAATTGAAGCAGAAAATTATTCCGAAGATAATGTTGTCATTTAAAATCATTCAATCCCCCCCCCACACACACACACCAAATGAATTGCTATCTTAAAAGTCAGCTTGAATTGTACTAATATAGACAAATGCAGATAATGTATTCGAGTCGGAACGTAGAATCAAAAACCGAGACTATCCTACCTAATCTCAGATAACTAATCACTTAAATCTGAACTCGCATGAGAAATGCGAGCTCCAAATGCATCATAATATCACCAATCCTAGAGATTTCGTCTCGTATATTGAGTGTCATATATCTTTCGTAATTGATTCGTTTTTCCCATGCCCATGAAATCTACCTTGGGTGGAGGATATTAATTTGATTCAGGTCGATCGATTTTATGTTGAATAATTTATTCGAATGAAAGAGGTTCCTTCACAAAAAACCCTTTTCTTAAAGAGATTCGTATGACGTCAACGTTTACGCGGTTTTATCATTCCCCTTCGTGCGGTTTTGGCGAACAGCAACAAACAAGTCTGTGACTAATCCACCACAGAAATGCTTTCGCCATCTGAGGTACCGCCTATTGCTGGATTTCTGTAACTTAATGAAGCTGTGCCATTCTGCATTATTAAAATTCAAAGTCACAGCCATTTCTTTATTCTACAATTTTACGAGTTGAAATTAAAATGTATGCTATTGTATCCTGGTTTTATTTTCTATTCAAATCTTCCTTCCTCTTCCACCCTCCCCCTAATCATGCATTGTGTCTTTGCCTAATGCAGATCAGAAGGTCATTGCAAACAAAATTTGCAAAATATTGTGGGTATTTTTTCTCTCCCTTGCGGCTACATGATATTCTCATTTATTCTTTGTCTTCCAAAAATGTATGCGCGTTGTGGTGATAGTAAGGATATTTTTTAAGGAAATTATGTTAGCTGAAACTAGCCTAAAATATATTACAATGTTTTAGACATTGATGTGGAAATTGTAATTTTCCCTTTTTTAAAAGAATTTCACGTGTAAATGCTTGTTTTCTTTGCTGTCTTTAAAAAAATAATATAAAGACTGACTAATGAAGTCTAAAATAGAGGGGGGGGGGTCCATACATTGGAATGTTGTGAGCCACTTTCTAAAAACAGAAACTATAGAGACATATTTCAGTTATAGTGCACTGAATTTTTTTCAAAGGTGAAGAAAGCTCATCTAGTAGATAAAACGGAAGAAAAAAAAACTTTTGGAATAAGGAAGCAAAAAAAAAAGTATAAATTATTCGAATATATGTTTTGATATTCATTTCAAGTTCACATAACAAATTTGCAAATTGGGAGAAGATACGTGTTAAGTAAGATCTTGCCACTCCTCGTAAACCACATAAAAATTGCTTTGCGACTCCTCAATATGGAAATCCTGATATAAACATTATCAAGTCCTTATGTTTTTGACTAGAAGTTCGAATCTGCTTTAATTATCATTATTTTAGAGAAGTTCAAGTATGAAATGTGTTTTAACTTTTCAAGCGTAACAAAGACACTGATAAAAGCTAAGTTTCTCTAAATAGATTAAACTATTTTTAAGAGATGCGTATCAATCTCTTCTATCATTTTGTTGAATATTTGGTGAAATAGTTTAGTAAAGGGGAGAAAAATAACTCAATAATTATTTTGTTTCTCTGCAGAGATTGCTAGGGGATAGCGTTTATTTATAGAAGTAATCTGGTCGACAAATGTAAACTTCCATTCTTTATACACTTTAAGGATATTTTTAGAACCGAGATACTAACCGTTGTGTTGTGATCATCTTAGCGTGTAAAATTTTCCAACGATGGGGATTTCACAACGTAAAGTGCGACCTTGAAAAGGAGGTAAAGGGCCTTCTGTTTTAGTTGCTTGAGAAATATGTCTGTCTGGTACTTTTTGCTGTTAATTTTTAATTTTTATCTATTCGCAATGCAGTTACTTCACCCATTTATAACTAGTCGAGTAATTATGTTACCTTTGATTGCCTTGTATGATTTTTTTCTTGATGTTACATCAGAATATTACATGGATAACTGATCGACTCGAAAATGAGAACTTCAAAGTGTATTTATAAAACTGTACCTTTTTAATTTCCTTTAAGCAAAAGGAGGTATTTTTTGTTATTGATGAAGTGAATAGCATTATTTTATTTGTTTCTCTATATGAATATACTTCACAAAATTATGAAATTTTATACAGTCATTTTGTTCCTAAGGAATCATATTCTGCGAAATATTCTTGACATTCAACTTTCAAATAAATAAATGAAAGTTTCTGGTTTCTGCTACCAAATTTGATCCACTTATGAAATTTCGAATAGAATAGTTTACAACAACATTTTTTTTTTTTAATCTTTGGTATCATCTTTGGAATGATCGATGAAGTCGTTTAAAATTAGCCTCTTATTGAATGATTTTCAAATACTCATAAATCAGTCAGTTTTAGTGATTGGTTTAGTTGATTGAAGTTTATCTCTTTTTATTTAAAATATTAGTGTGTGAAAAACATGTTGTTAAATAGGATTCGCAAAGCAGAGGATCTAGATAAAAGCTAAACATTCTTCATTTATTAAAACATTTTTAGACTCGTGTTACATACTATGTAATTATTTACTTCATTTAGATCCTCTTTATAGATGCATTTCTATTAAAGCTTTACGTATTAGCCACTTGACCTTGTACTGAAAAGATATGTCTTAAACCATATTTGTCTTAAATAAAGGTGATTTATTTAATTAATATAACGATAAAAGTTATAAAAACTTTTCTTTACTTTTTTTAGAACATTTTCTATACTTATTTCATATCATACAGTCACGAGCTGAAAATTGCATTTTTATGTGTTTAATTTGCAATAATAGTTTGTTTCTTTTTTAAATTTGAGTTTTTGCCAATTGGATGACAACATAGTAATAGATTTTTGTTTTTTCTTTCACTCATAACTTGAGCGTGAAGCTTAAATTTTATTTTCATTGCTGAAAAATAAAATAAAATCATTTTTTTTTTAATTTATTAAAAATAGAAATTTAATTTGTTGTTTAAAATATTAGTACCACTAAAAAGGTAATTTTTTAATATTTAATATGATGTAATAATAAATTTTGTGTTACAATATTTTGGGAAGGTATTGAGAAAAAAATGTCGAAATTTCACTTAATTTTTAGTTAATTTGAATTCTAATTTAAAAACTTCTGAAAAATCGTACGAGGTGCACATTCCTGACCCCTAAAGTATACATGTGCCAAATTTGGTAGCTGTGGATCCAACCATCTGGCCTGTAAAGAGCCAACACACACACACACATTGAGCCGTAAGTATTGATAGATTAACGGTATTAGTCCTACATTTATTCCATGTACGTGAACAGTTGTTCAAGTCTCGTAACATATTCAGTATCATTAAAAATAAAACTGTTTACATTTTCATCTCTTCATTGCATCCTACCTTTCCTATAATTATAACTTGGCTTTCTTTTAAAACCTGGTATTATACTTTCTTTCTTAAATATTAACATTGAAAGAAAATTGAACTTGCATATATATGATGGAAAAAAAAATATGGTTTGAATTGCATTTCGGTGGTGAAATTTATGAAATTGCGCAAAGAAATAAATATAAATAAACAAATCAAACTTTAAAGTTAAAGTGGAAATACATGGCAATTAAGTTAGCATCAACACACACACACACACAAAATAGTTTTTAAAGTTTCAAAAATGTGTTAAATCATTGTTGTGTAGTAATATTTTCTGAACTAATCATAAAAAAGGACTGAAATTTCCTTTATTTTTTTATTTTATTTTATGTGTTTATCTGTATTTTCTGAAGTACACTGGTCCAAATTTGGTAGCTCCAGATCAAATGATATATCCTGTTGAGCATCATCTCTCACACACAGATATATACATATTTACCTTTATTAGTAGTAGAAATTAATTACAAAATAAGTTATATTGAGAAAATTAATGCGTAATGGACATAAAGTATTTTATTCTCATGAATATTGAAATAAAAGTTATTTTATATTAAAAAAATCATAGAAATTTAAATGGAAGGTGGAGGGAAATCATAATTTGTTTTTTAATGACCTTTTAATAAATTATCCTCTTTTAGTTCGAAGAGTTCCTTGTCAGATACCTGTACGAATGTCAAAAAAGGGCATTTTCTTCCTGCAGAAGTATAGGAGAGAAAGAAGGTGATCAGATTGAATAAAATAATCGATGAAATAATCGTATTGAGCGTAGATAGCACAGATGTCAATAAAAAATAGTTTGAATTTTGTTGAAAAAACTGGATTAGTCTGCTATCGATGAATTTAGAGATTTGATTTATGCCAAGGTGGCATTTAGCGATTATCCAACTTTTGACTTATTTTCCAATATATCTAGATGGAGTAAAAAATAAAAAAAGTAGAAATGGAAGAATTATTATCCTCTTTCCCCTCTCCTACTGTTCTTGTCATATTGTTTCCATTTTTAGCGTATTTTTATTTAAATCATTGTTTTTATGTTTAATTTTTCATTCATGATTATTGTTAACTATACTGACATTTTTAATTTTATATTGACAGTGTGAATCATATCGTTGTAAATTCTATTAGCAAAATTTAAAATTACTGAAACTACTGAAAATATTTTCCAATTTGAATTGAATCCATCCAGAGAGGCAAAATGAGATCTAGTATTGTCTTCATAAGGCTTCCATTACCAGAACATATTCCATCACAGTATGCTAATTTTAGTGTCACGCCGTTTGCATTTTACTTATTCATTGTGGCTTAATTATTTTGTTTGTTGTTGCCCCATCTATCTTTAGAAATCTCCCCCCCCCCCCGATGCGCTGGTAAATATCTGGGCTTCGATCTAAAGCTTTGAAGCAGTTATTAATGTTTGTAAACAGAATCCATTGATTCCTTTCATAAGCAGATATGACCTCTTGATCATCGATATGAATGGGATTGATATGTTAAGGATCAAACCTTAATCTGGGTCTTTTTACGGTCGCTCGCACGACTCCAAGGTTCAGCAACTCTTCAGTGTTTCGCTCTGATTCCGGTCCTGCTATTTCAATGAAACTCTCGGTGCACTTTGATTGGCAAGGTTATGGATCCTCTGTCTGTCGTCTCCGAATGATTTATTTGTCAGTGTAAAAATGTTGTTAGTCATTCGCTGAAAGCTTGTTTCATACCTTTTAGCATTTTCAAAATAGTCAACATTTCTTCGAAGCTATCCCAAGCAATTGAAACATACTTCTTTATGCTGATCAGATGTGCTGTGTAACTTTGGCTTTATGAAAACAACTTAATATACGTTACGTAAGGTATCCGACTACGTTCGAAGGAAAAATTTTGAAAAATTCAATTTTTTAAACACTATTTAACACAATGTTTTTAGATATATTGTCAATTATAATACAAAATACTACAAATACAACAAAATTATTTGAAAATATATTTTGAGAAATTGGAAAATTTGTAGCAAATTTTAATGAACTTTATCCAAAATGATTTACACTCTACAGAAAATTTTAATGCAGCAATCCTGTTTTGCTTTGCACACAATTTATAGAATGTAATGATGAATGGAATGAACCAAAATCTAAGAAAAATCTTCAGATACAAAGAAGTTATGGGTAAAAATATACGTGCATTTGCATTCTCTCTCTCTCTCTCTCTCTCTCTTTATATATATATATAATATACACACTGAAGTGACAAAAGTCATGGGATAGCAATATGCAAATATATAGATGGCAGTAGTATCGCAGCGAAAAAGTATAAATGCGCAGTTCGTTTTCCAGAGCTTTCATTTGTGTTCAAGTTATTCATGTGAACAGGGTTTTCGTGATTTATGGCGGCACGACGAGAATTAACAGACTTTGAACGTGGAATGTTAGTTGGAGCTAGACGCATGGGTCATTCCATTGCGGATATCGTTAGTGAATTCAACATTCCGAGATCCACAGTATCAAGAGTGTGCTTAGAGTATGAAATTTCAGGCATCACATCCCATCATGGACAGCGCAGTGGGTGACCACCTGCACTTAAAGACCGAGACCGCCGACGTCTGTGTAGAATGGTCAGTGTTAATAGACACGCAACACTTCGTCAAATAACTGCCGGAATCAATGTGGGACGTACGAGGGACGTGTCCGATAGGACTGTGCGGCGAAATTTGTCTTTATGGGGTAACGACAACAGAAGACCGGCTCGAGTGCCTTTACTGACTGCACGACATCGCCTGCAGCGACTCTCCTGGGCTCGTGAGCATATCGACTGGTCCCTAAACCAGCGGAAAACCGTGGCGTGGTCAGATGAGTCAGGATTTCAGTTGTTACGAGCTGATGGTAGAGTTCGAGTGTGCCGCAGACCCCACGAAGCCATGGACCCAAACTGTCAGCAAGGTACTGTTCAAGCTGGTGGTGGCTGCATAATGGTGTGGGCTGTTTTTACATAGCATGGACTCGGTTCTCTGGTGCAACTGAACCGATCATTGACTGGAAATGGTTATGTTCAGCTGCTTGCAGATCACTTGCAGCCATTCATGGACTTCACGTACCTACACAACGATGGGATTTTTATGGATGACAATGCGCCATGTCACCGGGCCAGAACTGTTCGCGATTGGTTTGAAGAACATTCCGGACAATTCCAGCGCATGATCTGGTCACCTAGATCGCCCGATATGAATCTCATCGAGCATTTATGGGACATTATCGAAAGGTCCGTTCGTGCCCAAACTCCTGCACCATCCATACTTTCACAATTATGGACGTCTATACAGACAGCATGGCTCAATATTCCTGCAGAGGACTTCCAACGACTTGTGGACTCCATGACACGTCGAGTTGTTGCACTTCGCCGGGCAAAAGGAGGACCGACACGATATTAACAGTCATCCCATGACTTTTGTCACTTCAGTGTGTATATATATATATATATATATATATATATATATAATTTCAAAATTAACAACAAAATTTACGTTCTTTTAAGTAAATAAATAAAAAAAGCTTATTTTCATCGGTTTTCCATCGATAATTGCTATTCGGAAATGATTTATATAATATCTTGAAGAGCAAAACAGTTATATGTTTAATATTATTAATAATGTGATTGCTCTTTAATTTTCCAAAATTTATTTAATCAAAATTTGTAAAAGTACTTTATATATTTGTGTTTAAATAGTATTGTTTTATTGAACACTAGTCGCCTTTTTCGACCAGTTGGTTCGCCAGGAGTAATGCGGTCTAAAATTTTCAATTAAATACTTATGTGCCTTGCTCTCTTTATAACTTATCAGCCAAATATATTTAAATTTAAATAGTCACGTAACTCATATCATTATAGAATCCTTACGATTATTTATTAATTGCACTATGTATCTCTCTGATTCGCAATAAGCTGTCACGGAATTATGTGGAAAATATCACGTCTTATATTTATTCCATAACACTATGCTTCCATTTAAACACGTGCCGAATATCACACTTTCCTCGGTTTAATTTGCAATGAGAGTTAATTAAATCATTCTGTTTGAGTTTTTGTCAAAGTGGCTGCAAAACGTTGGTATACTCTTAACGTGCTTTTGCAGGTTAAATTCTACTTTCATTTGGTGAGAAATTAATTGTTGGAAAATATAATTATAATATTTAAAAAAATTCATTAAAAATTGAAACTTAATTTATCGTTAAAACATTGTTATCAGTGAAAGAAAAGTCATTTTTAAGAGGATTTAAAAAACAATTTTGTGCTGTAATATTTTCGAAAGTTATCGCATAAAAATTCCAAGTGTTAGCTTAATTTTTAATTAATTAAAGTTTCAAAAAATCCGTCAAGGTATACTTTTTCATTCCCCTAAGTAAATATGTACATACCAAGTGAGGTAGCTCTAGATCATATGATCTGGTGTGTAGAGCATTAACACACATTCATTTATATACGCATTCATATAACATATTCATTTGATTATCAGCCTTGGAGTAATTCCAAGCATTGATGGGTCTGAAATTGATATTTTCTTTAAGATGGTGGACGAAAATATCTAAAAGAGCGCGTTTTAATTATAACATTCATTTTTTTATAAGTCTATCAGTTTTAATGTTTCATTTAGAAAACTGATTGATGTAACTTTTGTTTCAAATATTAGTAAAAATATTTTATTAAATATGACTCACAGACTAAAGTAGGAAAAAAATCTAAAATTCGCTAATTATCAATGCATTGTTTGACTCATGCTTCATTAAATATAATTATTTACTTCAGTTAAACAAAGTTAACAGTACTAAACAATGTTGTGTCAATTACTAATGTCTTAAAAATTAACCATTGAGCCCGAATTTGAATGCTTATCCTGTATAAATTCAATATTGTTTTCCGTAAACAAAAAGCTAATTTATTGAATTAATGATTATAGATATTGCAATCGATCATAGAAACCTTTGCCTTGATATTTTTTTAGAAAATATTTAATTTTATCCAATTTAGTTTCGAAAGTTTTTTTTTTTTTTTTTTTTTTTTTTTTTTTTTTTTTCGATTTAATTTGCAGTTATAGTGGATTAGCTTTTTTAATTTGAACTTCTGTCAATATGATGACAGCAATTTAATAAAAGCTATTTTTTCCCATTGCTCGTTTATCATTTTTCGTTTGTTGTAATATTTTGTTTTGTCCAAAATATATTGTTGAAATATATGGATAAATTATTTCTTTAAATTGACAATTGAAACTTCATGTTACATGTTAAAATACTGGTATCATTAGGAAGATATTTTTTTTATCTTTAACTTGATGTAAAAATCATCTTTGTGCGAGAATGTTTTCGGAACTTATTGCGGAAAAACGTCGAAATCTCGCTTGATTTTTAATTAATTCAAATTACTTCCTGTGACTTGTCATTGTCAATTAAATACTTTATGTAATTTGCCTTTTTAATAGCTACTTCATCATAATATTTTTAAGGTTCAAATTTTGATAGTCATATTATTCACTCATGCAGTTATAAAGGCCTTAAGCCCGTAATGTACTTTATGCCTCTCTAATTATCTGACAGCTCTCTCAAGCTTTCAACCTCGAATTAAAGTGGAACTGATAAAACTGCAAATTGATATTAAAAATTGTTTTTACCGAAACCAGGCATTTTTTTTTAAATATAAGTAAAGAAGAATCATTATGTGTACTACTGAATAATTACAATTATGTAATATTTCAAGAATTATTTAATAAAAATTACTTAGATTTCATCATTAAATTCAGATTTTAGTTTTACTTTCACA
Organism: Argiope trifasciata; assembly: GCA_026543055.1. NCBI lineage: Eukaryota > Metazoa > Arthropoda > Arachnida > Araneae > Araneidae > Argiope > Argiope trifasciata. The sequence goes on along the minus strand of JAPMOQ010006317.1, from coordinate 2,345,429 downwards.
AAGATTTAAATGATGCGACTAATAATATTTTATTTTGGTCTATAAACATAATTTAAAAATTATTAAGTCTAAATTTTTTCCTTTTTTTTGTTATAAGGAATCATATTCTACGAAATATTCTTGACACTTCAACCTTCAAATAAATAAAGGAAGGTTTCTATTTTCTGCTATCAAATATGGCCGACTTAAGAATCTTTGAATAGAAATTTTTGCATTTTCATTCTTATGCCAGTCAGTCTTGAGAAATCATAGACGTTGATTGAGGTATCATCTATAAAATGGTCGATGAAGTGGTTTAAAGTACCCGTTTTTATTGAATAGGGATCTTCAAATATTCACTAATCAGTCAGTTTGAGAAACTGAGTTGATTAAAGGTTATCTCTTTTATTTAAAAGCTAAACATTCTTCATTTTTTAAAGCATTTGTAGACTCATGTTACATACTATGTAGTTATTTACTTCATTTAGACCCTTTTAATGATACAATTTTCTGTTATTAAAGTTTTACAAATTCGCCGTTAGACCTTGAATTGAATATATATATATATTAAACCATGTTTGTCTAAAATAAAGCTGATTTATGTAATTAATAGAACTGTAAAAGTCACAAAAAAAAAATCTTTTTATTTCCTTTTTAAAAAACATATTTCTTGTTTATTTCATTTCATGCAGACACCCGGTGAAAATTACATTTTTATATGTTTAATTTGCAATAACTATTTACTATTTGAGTTTTTGTCAATCTGATGGCAACATATTGATAAAAAAATAATTTTTCCCTTTCTCTCGTAACATGTTCGTGCAGATTAAATTTTATCGTTTTGTCCGAAATATATTTTTGAAAAATATAATTAACATATTTCGTTAAAAATAGAAGCTTAAGTTATATAAAATAGTTACATCATTAGAAAGCTGATTTTGTTATCTTTAATTTGATGTAAAAATCATCTTTGTGCGATAATATTTTCGGAAGTTATAGCGGGAAAACGTTGAAATTTCGCTTAAATTTTAATTAATTCAAATTCTAATTGAAAATTCGAAAAAAGGGCTCCGAGTTGCTCATTCCGACCTCCAAGGTATACATGTACCAAATTTGATAGCTGTAGGCCTAACGGTCTAGCCTGTAGAGCGCCAACACACACACTGTATTGTAAATATTGATAAATTTTTGCTTCAGCTTACTTTTATAGTACCTACAGCTGTTTAGTGGCGTTAATTTACTTATTGTAAGGTGTTTTGTCGTTTTCTAAAATTATTCATTGACTTTAATCAGTTCCAAAGACAGTTCAAATTTGTTGATTCCGCTTTCCTATTGATGAGAAAGAATTGTGGAAGAACGTCTAAGCATTATTATTTAAACAGATATAATAACTCTAAAAAAGAGAGAGGGAGAATGGCATTGTGGACCATGATAATAAGTTTTAAAAGGAAAGAACTTTTGTTTTCTTAGGAAATGGAATCTTGAGAGCTGTTTGCCAGTTAATATATAGAAAGAAGAGAGAAGTTTAGTTGCTGACCGATGGATCAAACACGGGGAAGGTCGAATGCAAAACAACGAACACCGCTATAGTGAAAAACTGCTTGAATTAAGTTTAAAATGTTACAAGTACTAGAAATTTTTTTTTTATTTCAAACAGTTCAGGATTTGACAATTAGTATGTATTAGAGTGGATTTTTTTATAAAATTCTATGTATAAAGCAATAATAATTTTTTGTTATAAATATTGCTACTATGAAATTGCTTTGAACGAGCCATATAGGAAGATTCATTTCGTACTAAGCGAACGAATAGTTTTTATATTACTTTAAATAAGTATTCATCATTAAAAAGCAGCTTAACTTTTTAATTAATTTCTAAAACTATCTTCTAATGAATTCTCATTCTTAGCTTTTACCATGCATAGAATATAAACTATACTTTTTTTTTGAGTAATTTTGTTTGTCATAATTTTTTTTTAAACATTATTTAATTCTCTGAGTAGCATAAACGGTGAAGTAAGCAGACGTCCTTCATGTCCCATCTTAACACGTCTTCATCTTCACTTCAAGTGCGTCTTGATTTGAAGTTCAAAAAAATGTGATCGGTTTAATTGGATAGCTGACGTAGCTTAGCCAGAGCTTTTACTTCTATATAAACTTATAATTAAGGTGTGTGTGTGCGTGCGCGCGCGCTCTACAGGCCAAACCGTTCCATGAAGTGCTACCGAATTTAGCATGTATATATCTTGGACACCAAAAACGTGCTCCCCTGAGAGCCGTTTTTTTTTTTTTTTTTTCAGTGTGAATTAATTAAAAAATTAAGCGAAATTTTGCAGTTTTCAAGCTATGACTTTTCAAAATCTTATCACACTAACATGACTTTTTCTTCAAGTTAAAGATTAAAAAAATTACTTTTCTAATGGTATCAGTATTTTAAGAAAGAAATTTATATTTATATTTTAATGAATTTTTAAACAAATATTTCAAATATTTTAACCATCTTTTTCAACAGTATATTTAGGACCAAACAAAATTTAATCTACATGAGCACTTTAATAAGAAAAAATTAGCTTTTATTAAAAAGTTGGCATCATATTAACAAATTAAATTATTGGCATAAGTTCAAATAAAAAAATAATAATTCAACTATTGTAGCAATTTAAATCTTTAAAAAATATAACTTTCAGCACGTGACTGGATGAAATGAAATAAATATTAAATTGATATTTTCTAAAAAATAAACGCAAGGCAAAGGTTTCTACGATCGTTTGCAATATCTATATCAATAATTCCATAAATCATCTTTCTTTACGGTAAACACGGTTGAATTATACAAGGTACGTATTCAATTTCGGGCCTAATGGCTAATTTATGAATCATTAGTAACAGACATACATATTGTTTAGTATCTTTATTTTTGTATGGATTTTTTGAAACTTTAAGTAATTAAAAATCAAACTAACATTTAGATTTTTTCTGCGATAACTTCTAAAAATATTATAGCACAAAATTTTTTTTTAATCCTCTTTAAAAAAAAAAACTTTTTTCTTTGATAACATTGTTTCAGCCTATATATTAAGTTTCTATTTTTAAAGAACTTTTTTTAAAAAAATATTATAACCATATTTTCCAACAATTAATTTTTCACAGAACGAATAACCTGCTAAGAGCTCATTAAGAGTATCGAAGTGTTTTGCCGTCATTTTGCTGGAAACTGAATGATTAAATTAACTCTCATTGCAAATTAAACCGAGGAAAGTGTGATTTCAGCACGCTTTTAAATGGAAGCGTTATGTTATGGAATAAATATGTGATATTTTCCACATAATTCCACCACAGCTGATTGCAAATTAGAGAGGTATATAGTACAATGAACAAATAATCGAAAGGCTTCTGTAATAACGTGAGTATCGAAGTTCGAAGTTTAAATATATTTGAATATGTTCGAAGGTAAATATATTTGAGAATTTATGTTGTTGTTGTTACCCATACACTTTACAATCCCGCCGACCAATAGTTATCAGCGATTTAAGCCTATATTAACGTCCCTTGTTTTTTCAGTAGCGCCAACGAGGGCCAAGAGTACGACATTGGTTGCTGTGCAACGTGTTTAGTTTCTTTTTAACAATCCTGAATTGCTTTGTTAGCATTGGAATAGTTGTAAACCTACTTCGAAACTACGATCATTTTGAAGAATTTATTTCATATATATGCCCATTTACTAACTATAGGGAACAGACCAAAAAAAATTATATTCCAATAATTTTTATACTTCGACGGCATATCTGACTAGCAACTTTTTAATAAATGCTATCTGATGTATGTATTATAACCGATTGATGTTGTTATTAGATAAGGGTTTTCAAATTGAACAAGAACTATACAAAATATGATGTATATTATTTTTAGTTGATGACATTAAAATAAAAAACATGATGTTTTGCATTTTTATTATGAATCTTAAAGTTTACTAAAAACATATTTTTAGTAATTCATATTATTCAGTTATTGCTGGGTAATCATGTTTTATAAAGTGTAATCTGTTTATTGTTATTAGTGAGTTTTTTTCTGATGATTATCATTTTTGCTTCTTGTATTTGAGCTGAAATTGATTGTTATAACATCATGCTATATTATATTATTGTGGGTCTCAGGGATTTCTATTTTAAGAAATACTGATATTTTCTTAGAAAATCAATTTAGCTTTTACTATATATTTTTTATTTCCAGTTTCATTCTTACATGGATGCTTCACTCTTTTTTTTTTTTTTTTCCCTCCCTATTTCTTAAATATATCAATTTCGAATCATAAAATTATGTAAAAACATCAAAATGTTTCTTCCAACTCTTCTTTATATCCTATTTAATTTCTATATGTATATATATTTATTATGACCTTACTCGTGTTTATTAGATTTTCTGTATTGTATGTTTTTGTTTTATTTTATGATATTCATTCAATGTAACTTTAGCATTTTAAAATGCATTTCAGAAACATTCTACTTTAAAAGCATATTGCTCGACATTATCTTTTTATTGGCGATAAAAAAACTGCTTAGTATCTATAATGTTTCTGAATAATGTTCTGAATAGTATCTAGAATAAAATTGATTTCATCATTTTCCCATTCTTGTCATGCTATATTTATATTCTTCCTAAATGTCTAGAATAATAAATAATTTTTTTAGTTACTTTTAATAAGTGATTACATTAAAAAAACTATTTGATCATATTTTTTCGAATAGTTATTCATATGTTTTTATTAAAAAATTTTGTAATGTGTTAATGCAAATTAAGATGTAAATACTAATTATTTTGCTTGCCTGTTTTTTAGTGATTTCTACAAATTAAAATGAAATAACTGATTCATAAATTGCATAGATTGAAAAAAAATGGGGTCTATATCTTGTATAATTGAAATTGTAATCATAATTTATTCAATAGATATATAAATTTGAGTTCCATGTTCTTTCCTCTAAGCATATTGAAAACTTCAAAACATCAATATTAATAAAAATAATTACATAAGAAAAAAATGTAATAATTTTATTAGTAACCTTAAAAATTTTAACTTATTTAAGAGTAATAATTATTTAAAAGGAATTATATTCATAAAATTCAACATTCAATGACATTTAAATAATATATACAAAAAAAACATGTAATTTTTCAAAAAAAAAAAAAAAAACTTCCTTAACCATTTGTCAAAATGCATTTGAAAATATATATATATATATGGGAAAGAAAAGAATAAAACGGTATCAAACTAATTAAAAAGTATTGCAAAGCAATAGTTACAGTGAAAATACTAATTAAAATTTAATATAATTAGTAAAATTAAGTAATTACGAAAATTTGTAGCAAATAGTTCAAAATATATATATTTTTTTTTTTTTATCGAAAGATTTGTATGAGTATTCGACTAGCGTAACATTTAGCTTTAGTGTTAATATGTCGGATGTCTGCCGATAAGCAGCGGTATTGGCGGACCTCCCGTTATGCGCAGAACGTTTGAAAATTGAACACAAAACGGTTTGTTTGGTACATGACACGTGACCATGATTTGACTCCATTGAAAATTTTAGAACGCAGTACTCATGGCGAACCAGTTGGTCGCCAAACGCGGCTAGTATGAAATAAAATAACCATACGTGTTGTGTTATTATGATTGTTATATCATGTTTATGACGAGTTATTCGGAATTTTTCTACAGTATCGGACATGTTTAACAATTTTTGAAATACTTTATAGAATTTTAGTTTAATGATACGATAGAGAATTTAGTGCATTTCGGTAAGAAAGTATATTTTAAACTACGATAATTAAAACTTTATATTTCAAATTATATTGAAAATAAATAGAGATGTAATTTAGAAACTATCAAACTATTTTAAAAATCCTGTTACTTACTTTTAAAGTTGAATTTTTTCTATAACTATCATAAAACTTAAAAGTAGACAACACTATTTATTTGCAAAGAGAAAAGTCATAAACGATAGAAGAGAAATACTAAAAAGTCGAATTTCATTACAACAATTAAACATAGTGTTTAATATATATATATATATATATAAGATCAGAAGAAAAAAATGTGGTATTTGTATCTCAATGTTTATTTATTTATTTGGGTGCTGTCAATTCATTTTTGTATTATAAAATATTTTTCTTTAAAAACATTTCATAATAAAGGAATATTCTAAGGAAAACTCAAAAATTTCGTTTACTTTCAATAAAAATTTACAGCACGTTGGCACTTACTTTTACCCTCCAAAATAGGTTGGGGTAAATTTTATAGTTTCGATTCAGGGGTTTCATCATTAGAACTCCAAACAACAGAGATGCATTCTCCTTTATTATTTGTAGAAATAAGACTGCTCACCTCTTCTCGTCTTATCCACAAACTAAAACTTTACTTTCGTGAATATGTGTTTCAGATCTCTATAAGTCTTTCCCTATTTTCATTTCAGGCATGTCCTTGCGTGAAAAACTAAAAATCTATATCTATACTTATAATAAAGCTATCTTTCTCTTTTTCTCTCTCTCTTTTTCTCTCTCTCTCTCTCTCTCTCGCGCGCGCGCGCTCTACAGGCCAGACCGCTGGGCCTACAGCTACCAAATTTGGTACATGTATCCCTTGGAGGTCGAGAATGTGCACCTCGGAGCACTTTTCCGAATTTTGAATGAATTAAAATTTAGCCGAAATTTCGACGTTTTCTAGCTATAACTTCCGAAAATATTATCGCACAAACATGATTTTTACATCAATTTAAAGATTAAAAAATTAGCTTTCTAATGGTATCAGTGTTTTTATCTATAACTTAAGCTTCTATTTTCAACGAATTTTTAAAGAAATATTTTAACCATGTTTTTTAGCATTTGACTGGATAAAATAAAAGCAAACAATAACGGAAGTTCAAATTTAAAAAAAAAACTATCATCGCAAACAAATCTAAAGAAATGCAACTTTTAGCACGTGACTGGATAAAATAAAATAAATATAAAATGTGATATTTTCTTTAAAAAATGCAAGGCAAAGGATTCTATGATCGTTTGCAATATTTAAATCATTAATTCAATAAATTATCATTATTTATGCAGGATTGAATTTATACTGGCATTCAAATTCCAGTCCAATGACCAATTTGTAAAATATTATTAATAGGCATATAGTATATAGTTTAACACTCTTAATTTGATCTAAATGAAGTAAGTAATTACATTTTATGTAGCTTGAGTCAATGCATTTATGAATAATGAGTTTTAGATTTCTTCATACTTTGCTCTGTGAGTCATATTTTACAAAATATTTTTATTAATATTTTAAATAAAAGATGCTACTTCAATCAGTCTTCTAAATCAATAATTAAAACTGACTGATTTATAAAATTAAAGAATATTATTCGAAAAACGTGTTCTTTTAGAACTTTCCGTCCATCATCTTAAAGAAAATAATTTCAGGCCAATCAATGCCCGGAATTACTTCAAGGATAATGAATATGTGATTTAATTGAAAATTTTAGAGCGCATTACTCATGGCGAACCAGCTGGTCGCCGAAGGCGGTTAGTAAGCTGTAAGCTATAAAGATTACCTGAGGGATGTACACATTATGAACATTCTATACTTGAAAAATGAATGTAAGTGGACGATGCTGAGATTCATTTTGTTCAGTCTTTTGATTTTTTTTAAACCAGTAGCATCTTAAAAGCAAGATTACCTTTTATTTCTTAGTTCTGTTTTATGCCAAAAGCTCTAGAAGGATTGAGACTCACAAATAAATAGCTGAGCATTTAATGGAATCATTACATTTCCTGTACAAGCCGATTTGTTAAAAATCCATTGGATAGTTTGCGAGAAAGAAAATATTATAACAACGCGTTGTAAAATTTTAGAAAATTTGCGCAGGCATTATGCGTTTGCAATTCATCTTTGATGTCACGTGAATCGATTACGCATTTGAGCTTCTAAAGATTAAACAGAACTATTTTTATATATTGTGACTTGACAATCTATTACAATTCCGTGTTTGCTATTGTTTTAAACTCCATTTTCATAGTTAATAAATTAACAACATACTATACATGCTGGGTTTTTTGGAAGTATGACTCGTTATCTTATTTTCTTAGCCACTTTGTTATCACTGAGGTATGTAAGTAATCTCTGCATCGACTATCCCATCTGAATGAAGAAAAACATCGCTACAAAAGCGAGAGTAGCAGCCTTAAATAGATGTAATACTTAGTATGCGCTTTGAATGCAAGGCCCACTGACCCTCCGCCAAATTATCATGTCTCATTTCCTTCTTTCAGCAGCGGCCAAGGGCACACGTGCCAAGCCACTGACACGCAAGCCTTACACTTACCATTTTACCAAATTATGTGTTGGCCCTGATGCTTATCATGAGCACGTCGATTGTGATTCCCATTTTGCCGTTTAGAAAAAAAGAAAGGAAAAAAGCGTTCGAAGCAGCAGGAAATGAGTTGGGCATTATATCTGTGGTTTAATTAAAGAGATGCTAATTAGTATTGATAATTGCGAAGTGCGTACGATTTTCCTTACTATTGTTTGAAGTTTTCTTCCACCTCCCTTTACTCTCGTTTTTGTGGGCTAATATAATGTATTTTGAGAGAAGAATGAGGTGTCATATTGTTGACTTTGGGTATGAATAATTATTCTGTGTGTATTATGAGGTAGGAAGAATATCATTATCAAAGTGGAGATTGTAAAGAATTCAGCTATCTATTATAAGTACAGACCTGGATACTTGGATGAAGCTGGAGAGTAAAAGATACTGTAAAAAGTTTAAAGGGAAAACCATCATACATTTGTTTTGAAAACATTTTTCTAAAAAATCCTATTCATATTACTCTGAAATTTTTGTTTTTTGATGTGATATTCAATGGAATTGGATCAATTACGCAACATTTGGGATTAATTAAACTAAAAAGGGCTTTAGAAAATACTTTTATTATTACACTCCGCTTTTAATCTGGAAATCAGTTGTTCCTTAGACTCTTTATCAGTTTGCACCATTAGTATGAAATTAAACTAATGATCAACTTATTATTAAAAATGGTTTTTTTAATCATCTTATTGTCATCGAAAACGCATACAGTGTGCAGAATTTCAAAACTTGTGCATTCAAAGTTGAAAAAAACATCAGTAACAAGGTTCGGCTTTTACAAACGTAAAGCAAATTGAAAATTTAAAAAAATAATAAATAAAATTCAAAAACTTTTTTAATAAATATCTTTTTTATTCTATTTAGTATCAAAGTTACTTGCTCAATAATTTATGTATTAATAAGTATCGCTAAAATTGTAATTGTAATTTTTGAATTTTGTGAGATAAGCAAAACATCAGATATCTGACTCTTAAGCCATTATGAGTATTATATCTTGTGTGTATTAGTATGATTGTTTAACCAATTACAATGCTTTATTTTTCAACTAACCGCCTTTGGTGACGAGCTGGTTTGCCATGAGTAATTCATTCTAAATTTTTTAGTTAAATACTGACGCATCTTACTCTGTCTATAACTTCTCAGCCAAATATATATAAATTTTTAACTTCGATAGTCACGTAACTCTTATTATTATAGAAGCCGAAAGATTATTTCCTCATTGTAATGTATACCTTTCTGATTCGCAATAAGCTGTCATGAAATTATGTGGAAAATATCACATTTTATATAGTCCATTACATCACGAGCCGAACATCACACTTTCCTCTGTTTAATTTGCAATAAGAGTTAATTCAATCATTCCGTTTGAGTTTTTGTCAGAGTGACGAAAAAGCACTGATGTACTCTAAAAGTGCTCAAGCAGGTTAAATTCTACTTTCATTTTGTGAGAAATTAATTGTTGAAAAATATAGCTGTAATATTTTTTAAAAATTCATTTAAAATAGAAACTTAATTTATAGTTAAAACATTGTTATCAATGAAAGAAAGGTCATTTTTAAGAGGATTTAAAAAACAGTTTTGTGCTGTAATATTTTCGGAAGTTACCGCATAAAAATTCCAAATGTTAGCTTAATTTTTAATTAAAGTTTTTAAAAAATCCGTCTAGGTATACTTTTTTATCCTCCTAAGTAAATATGTACATACCAAGTGAGGTAGCTCTAGATCATATAATATGGTGTCTCGAGCATTAACACACACTCATTTATATACGCATTCATATAACATATTCATTTGATTATCAAGCATAATTACAGTATTTTTTTTTAAAAATTCATTAAAAATTGAATTTACATTATTATAAATGGGTGGGGGAGTCATTTTTAAGAGGTTTTAAAAAACAGTTCTGTAATATTTTCGGAAATTATCGTAGAAAATTTAAAAATGTTAGCTTAATTTTTAATTAATTAATTTCATAAAAAACTTAGTGTAGGTATACTTTTTCATCCTCCTAAGTAAATATGTACCTACCAAATGCGGTAGCTCTAGATCATATAGTCTGGTATGTAGTGCCCTAACACACACACACACACACACACACACACATATTCGATTGTCTTGATGTAATTCCGGGTATTGATTGGCCTGAAATTAATTTTTTCTTTAAGATGATGGACGGAAAGATTTAATAGAATACGATTTCATAATAATATTCTTTTGCTTTTATAAATAAGTCAATTTTAATGATTGATTTAGAAGACAGATTTTGTTAAATATGCTATATATCTCAATTATATATCTTTTGTTAAATATGTTATACATCTAAATTATATATCTTTTGTTAATTATATGTCTAAAATATTAGTAAAAATATTTTGTAAAATATGGATCGCTGAGCAAAGTATGAAAAAATCTAAAACTCATTATTCATCAATGCATTTTTTGCCCAAGCTACATAAAATGTAATTTGCTTCATTTAGAATGCGTATTTATTTGCGTATTTATTCATTTGAATGCGTATCTATTCTAATATATAAATGTGAATGTTTGGATGGTCACGCCGGAACGGCTGAACAGAATTGGATGAAATTTAGCACAAAGATAGATTATAATCAGGAATAGAACATAGACTACTTTTTATTCTGGTTCATTGAGTAATTAATTTTATATTAATTAAAAACTAACTTTCGCGCCAATAAGCTGAGGCCAAATCCCGCCAAATATAAGTAAGGCTCCAGATTTTTTCCCCAACAGAGTTGAGGTTGGGCTTAGAAGAATTTCGTCTGATTATTTTATTAGATTCTATTAATTTTCTTTGCGTTTGATATATTTAAAATCAAATGCTGTTAATTAATAGATGTTTCGGATTCATTCTGCAGTACTTTTAAATTAAAAGAAAACAGAATAAAAGAAATAAAAAATGTGCAATCTGCATTGCATTACCGCAACTGGCGTAGGAAAGTCAAACATGTGCGTTATGCCAACTGGCGTTGAAAGTTCGCGAAGCGAAAGTTTCAGAAGCTGGAAGTGAATCCATGTCTAACGCTGATTGGCTGCTGATATGACGTCTCTTGAAGCTCGGCAACCATAGAAGGTTGGCAAGCAATTCATATAGGCTTTAAAAAAAAGAGTAGCCATTGACCATTTCTGTTTTTGTTTTCAATTGTACTAACGTGAAATGAATAACACATGCAAATTATGTAACGCGCACTATTTTTAAAAACAGTATTTAAATACAATTTTGTCTCGCGTCCATAAACAACCGTCCAAATCGTATTGCTAAATAACCACTGAGCGTTAAAATTGACACATCTTAGCTTCGGATGCAGACGCCTGTTAAGTTTGCGCGTGATTATCGCGACATCAACTGTGTATGCGCGATGACAACTGTGTTTTCATTTAAACTAAAAATTTAATAATTATGTGTATAATACTGTTGTAGCTATCACAATCTCGATCAATAAATAAAATGGATTTGACCTGATTTTAAAGAAATACGGACTTGATTTGCTGTTTTGTTTTATTTTGGTTTATACAATGTAAATAAATTTTTACATTAGTTGTGTGTTTTTGTTATTAAATTATATTAATGTTATATATTTTTCGTATATGCTTATACTTTTAAATATATCATTTTTAGGTTAGATTTAATTTTTTTTATTTTTCATTATTTGATAGATTTTCGTACATATACATCAAAATTTCCACTCGAAAAGAGTCGCAGGTAATAGCTTGTCATATATAAATTCAATGATGTTTACCGTAAATAAAGGTGATTTATGGAATTGATGATATATATTTTGCTAACATCATAGAAACCTTTGCTTTGCATTTATTTTTTTAGAAAATATCACATTTATTTTATTTTATCCAGTCACATTCTGAAAGTTACTTTTTTTTCTATTTCATTTGCAATAATAGTTGTTTTTTTTTTTAAAGCTCTGTCAATATGATGGCAACACTTTAGTATAAGCTATTTTTCCCCATTTCTCGTTTATCATTTTTCATTTGTTGTAAAATTTTATTGTTTTGTCCGAAATATATTGTTGAAAAATATGGTCAAAAAATTTCCTTAAAAATTCGTTAAAAATAGAAACTTAAGTTATGTTAACTCGTACCATTAGAAAGCTAATTTTTTTTTTTTTTTTCAAATCTTTAAATTGATGTAAAAATTATGTTTGTGCGATAATATTTTCGGAAATTGTAACGCCAAAATTTCGCATAATTTTTAATTCAAATTCTAATTAAAAATTCGAAAAAATCGCTCCGAGTTGTTCATTCCCGATCACGGAAACATACAATGTGCCGAATGTAGGCCCAACGATCTAGCCTATGCAGCGCCAACGCACACACACACACACACACACATTGAGCTTTATTATAATACATAAATTTCATTACTTTTATAATACCACTGTGTTGAATTCACCGTTTCCTAATCGATAATTAAGTTGTGTGTTTGTTTTTTTTAAATTTGCCTCTATTCTTGCTAGAGTTTCGAAATTTTCCCATGAGCTTCAAATGAATGTTATTTTTATACTGATTAATTCTAGACATTTACGGCAATCAGTTTTTAAGAATTCAATACAAATAAAGTATTTCAACATAGGTCGTCGTAAATGGTTATTTTTATTGAATGTCATCTGTTTCAATTGGCCTTCTACGTCTTTTGTCCAAAAGCAAGCTGCTAGAAACACTTTTTTTTTAAGACAGTATAAGGATGAAGCATTTCTCGGAGTATTTTTATTTGGTTTAACTTAGAAAATCAACTCATTTGAATCGTAGGTATTTCTTTTGATTTAGTGAAGATAAATTTTAAAAGTGACTTATGTCGTTCTAAATATTGACAAACTCATTACATTAAAAAAGTGATACAATTTCCTGCAATATTTATTATGTGTGGAACATTGCACTATTTTGCAACGACATTAAGAAAATACCATCTGTTATTTATGTCCACATTCGAATTATTTCACACCTGGTTGTACTGACCCTTCCTTTTAGTTTTTAATCAATTCATTTCTAATCTAGTGGGGAAAATATGAAACTGATTCAAATGTTTTAAAAAGTGTAGGTGTGTTGAAAAATAAATTTTAATTAATATGCAAAATCATTCATTTTCAAAGTAATTTGTTTTCTTTACATTAAAAAAAGTTTAAGAATTTAATTAGAAAGAAGATTTTACTACTGGTTTTCGTATTTAAACTAACCTTGGCCAGATTGTGAAATTTTAAGTTCTTAATCTTAGATTCTGTCTGTTTAATACAGATCTTCATTGAAAAATTAATTTTTATTTTCTCAGAAATTGCCATCTAATTATTTTTGAGTCGAGATTTGCTTCGAGGTATTTTTAAGCGCTGTATATCGATTGATATATTTTGCATAGAATCTGAATATGCTAGTAAAAATTGATATGCTGATAGGTACAAATTATACATCCGTGTGAAAGTTTAGTTTACGCTTACAGTACAACTGCAATATATGGCACAGAAGGCTATTTACAATGTTCCTAAAAGAGAAGCGATCAATCTCTTAGCAGCTAGCTGTCACATCTGTTTTATACTTCCATCGATTTCTTTTAGAAACGTCGCAGGACCAAACCTCATTCACTTAATGTAAAAAGCATATTTAGCTGGAGCCTTGGCGTCTAAGGCTGCAAGCATTTGGGATTTGGAAACGACTGCTATATCCTCTGTTATGACAGCATATACTAAGTGCAAGATTACTTTCGGAAAGCACAACAACGGATGAAAGACAAAAGGAATTGATAAGTATAGCCAGAGGTTTAATTGCATGTTTTCCTGAAAGAGAAACGTGCAAATGAATAGTTATTTTCCAAATCTCTATTTAAACCAAAGTTCATTTTATGGCAGAATAACAATTCAGAAATCGTTAATAATATTGCGAAGGACTTGTCAAATGACCACTAAGAATGGAAAATAGGTTATATGGTAGCTATGGGAACTACCTTTTATGATGAATTAATATTTATCCATTTTCGAACCAAAAGGCGCCACTTAATTTGAAAAACACTTAATCGGTTTCCTTTTATTAAATGTGAAGCATGGTTGTTGTTTATATGGGATGCTATATTTTGGCTGGCATATTATTCTGTGTAAGAAAGTCAAAGCCGATCTTTTATCAGAATAATCTGATAAATCATATACGTTCTGTTGTGCTGATTTGTTTTCGTTAGAAAAAATAAAGGGCCCTTTCTCAAAAAAAAAAAAAAAAAAAAAAAAAAAAAATCTTTTAATTTGAATTGGTATTTGGAATAGGCTATTTCTTCTGAGTTGTCATTCTATTACGTAAAGCATTTGAAGAGATATTCGAATACTTTTCTCGATTTCCACCTCAAGCTTTATGTATGGAATGGTGTCTTCTTACTTTAAATATAATACATGATTTCGGCATATCCATTAAACGCTGTATGTAATGTGAATTTTCAAAAAAGTTTCTCTTATAATTGGCGTTACTTCTTTTTCTATCTATATATGGATTTAAACCTAGGAATATGCAAAACGTTTATTTTTTTAGAATCCTTTTAACATTTTATGCGATAGAACATTAATAACAAACTAGCATTTCGATGCATCTGCTGTTTCTTAGGTTTTAAAGAAAATTCAGGCTCAAGGCATAGTTACCATATATATTATTTCTGAAAAACTGTTTGCAAATAAAATTAAAGAAAATATTTTTATTTTTTATTCGAAATTTAGCGTTTGTGTAGATGCTTTTTGAAACTTTGAGTGTGCTAGATTAAAAAATTTTTACAATAACTGAATAAATACATCATTAGATGAAGGCAAGTTTCTTTCCGAGTTAAAAAAAAACATGTTATTCGGGACGGAATTCTTACCACATTTTCGGAAGTGAGGTTTTAAATAAATATCCTGTTGTTACGCAAGTCTAAACTGCCATTGTATTTTCATGAAACCTATCTACTAAAATTATCGAACAATGCTTAGCTACTTTAGAATAATTATAGGCAATAGAAAGCTTGAGAACAGGGGGAGGAAGAAAGAAAGCGAGAAGATGTTGATGAAAATGAAGTGTGTTTAAATGTGTATTATTATGATTCATGAATCAATTACGATAATCAACATTTTTTCCATACCTCTTAATTTTTTAACTCCTTTGAGAGTAATATGGCTTCAGTCTTGTTTATTAGTATTCATTTTTTATATTGAAGCGACCAGTATTAAAAAAAACAGTTCGTACTAACAAAATGGAACTTACTCTTACCTCTCTTTTAATCAGCATCTTGAAATTATCGAATAGTCATCGCCACGCTGTTAAATCTTTCATGGTACATAATGAACCCTCGTACTTTTATAATATTTCTTCGAATTTTTAAAGATTCCATTTTCGTAGTAGATGCTAATTAAAGTAATGACAGTGATCATTATGTTAAATGTCACTTGCAATAAAAAAAGGAATTCTCATGACTATTTATTCCTGAATGTACCGTTGCCTTGAAAAGGTCCACAAATCTTTTGACATATCTATCTATATTATTCACTCTCCGGAATCAGAATTAGTATTAATAACTAATGCTGTTTATATCTTGAATAGTGTTAGGCTAAGATTTGAATATTATAGCATTCTTTTTAGTCACCAGTTTTTTCTTTATTATTAAGCTAAATTTTTTATATAATAGCTATTTTATTTGACATCATAAACGCATGACAAATATAATATGTATGGCATTTAATGTCATACTGTCTTATGCTTCTCTATAACATCTAATGCGAACAACCTTTTCTTTTGTGTATCATTTTAACTGATTTCAAAATTCAATTTGGACGTCGCAAATTGATCTTATTTTCTCAGCAAGAATTAGAACCTTTATTTCTGCCTTTTCATAATGAACTAACTTAATACACTATGCGATTAGAAGTTAACTGGCGGTTTTATGTGAAGTTATGATTTTAAAAGTACTGATGTGAGTGTGAGTCCTATAGAATAATACTGAATATTCACAAATTAGTTGGACCAAAATAACGGTTTATTATGTGCCATTTCATAGTCATATATGAGAATACACAATTTTAAACAAATGAAATACATTAAGTTTTGTTTGTACAAATGTTCGTTGTTGTTTTCCTCTACTTGGAAAATAACTCGGGATGGTAAATAATTCTTGCCACATGTGTGTGTTATCTTCTCAACGAACAGAACAAGTGCTATGAATATATATATATATATATATATATATATATATATATAATATCCTTTCGGAACACTTAAATGCTGCTCATAATATTCAGATTCACTGTACATCCTTTTTGAGTTGATTTTTTTTTCTATGTATGAGTAATATTGTAAATTTAGCAAATAATTGCCCTTACGGTATCACACTGGCATGGCATTAAACCATCCAAAAGTCGTAAATGCTGTGATGGAGCTTAGTTTAGTTTTCCCCTTTTAAAAAGAATTATAACTGAATAGTGTAAGATGCTAGCTTATTTATTTAAAATATATATAACGAAAGCATAATATTTACAAACAAAATAAAAAGTTGGCACTGTCAGTCCAGTGGAGGTTTTTTTATGTCCACCAAATTACGTCAACAGGGTTTCATTTCCACCGCGTAAAACCTCCACGCACTTATTTTTCCCTTTATTTACATGTTTTTAATCTTGGCAAAAAGTTATTTTAGCATTTTAGAAGTTTTTAAAACAAAAACTGGCGCATATCTCGCTTATCTTTGGAGAAAAGGTAACCTTATCGGATTTTTACACAATTGACTCACCTTCACATAAAAATTAGCCATTTTTACGCAAACATTTTCCACATTTCAATAGTTATGTTTGGAAAAATTGAAATTTTTATCTATGACGAAATAATAGAACATGATAAAAGCTATTTGGCAACATGGAGTAGCAATTTTTTATTGAGTTCCTGCGCATTACGTTAGTTCCTGGGTGCATGAGTTCAGCTGTTGTTTTCTGACCATTTTCATTGTTTTATTTCTGGCAATTCCATTCGCGATTTCGTTTGAATTTCTTCAATTTTTTTTGCTAATTGTGAAAGCAATTACTATTAATTTATAAAGTTCGTATTATGTTTTCTTAAGTGCTATATTATCATGTACTCTGTATTAACCCACTCTAATTTTTTAGGGTTTAAATTCAGATATTTCAGTAATACTTTTTCAGTTTTTAATTATTTATTTGGGACACCTGGAATAATAGAATCGTTGCCAGAGGTATGTTTATAAGCAGTTTCTTTATCGCTTTTATATTCTATCTTCTCATGAAAGCTATTTGTACTCAGTAAAATGGAATATATTTTATATTTTTTAATTCTGATGTATGAAATGTTTGCCAACAAAATTTTTATTTTATAAAATCTCATTATATTGTAAAGAGGCCGAATATATTATTTTTAACTCAGCAAATATTTTAAATATTATGTGAAACGTACTCTTATTTACAAATTTATCTTTTTTGGTTATTTTAATTCTGTTTACCGAAATATTTTTTTATCTTGTTTAGCTTTTGAAAACTATGTAAATTTTTGTTTAAAAGAATCTTATTTTAAAAAAAGCAAATAATTGAAATTGATAAGTCTTATTATTTATCCGAATGTCTTAGTATAATATTTTAGCCTTAATTCATCTGCATTTTATTTTTAATATTTTGAATATATAATGTTGTTAATATTTTATATTAATGCATATATAATATATTAACAGTATGTAATTTCAGTAACTAAAATAATAATAAAAAAAATATATAAAATATGCGTTAAAAATAATTTTAAACATTTGTTAAAGAGAAAAGTATAAAAGCAAAAACAAAAGACTTGCCCTCGAGAAATTATTAAACATTTCTTATCATCTATGGTTAATGTTATTTCTTATTCAAGATCATTCTTTTGTAAATTCTTCCAGCCCATTTTTATACTTTATTAATATGTCAATATACCGGGTGGCCAGAAATAAAACACCCCTACTCTGACCTCCCTGGATATCGAACTACTCAGTGTAAAGGCTTGAAAATTTGTGGACATACTATTCAAAAAATGGGGAAACGGATTTCACGAAAAAAAAATTTAGTTCCAGAAATCACCGATAGGTGGCGCTGTACCACTGGACGTATGCTGAAAAGACACAAAAACACGTTTTAAACACATTTTATTTGAAAGTACCAAGCATACATGAAACAAGGACGTTATCGATGCAGGGAATGCTGCTCAATATGGTTCCCTTCCTGAAGATGTAAAATGTGAAGTCTGTGGACAGCTTGTTCAACTGCGGATCGTAACTGGTCATCTGAGATGCTTCTCACATGCAGACTGATACTCTCTTTCAAATCTGCCAAGATTATCAGACGTTCTCGATAAACAAGGTTTTTTAAGTGTCCCCAAAGCCAAAAATCACACGGATTAAGATCCGGTGAACGAGATGGCCAAGTTGTCGGAAACGCGCGACTGATTATTCTGTCAGTGGTGAAATGTTGGCGAAGAAACTGTTGCACAGGGAGTCCAATGTGTGGAGGTGCTCCATCTTGCATAAAAGTAATGGTGTCAAGGCATTGGCGCTGCTGCAAATGGGGTACAACAAATGTTTCGAGCATCCTTTTGTACCTGTTGGCCGTCACGGTACATGTCTCAAGGCCATTGGAAGTAACCTCTTCGAAAAAGAACGGTCCAAGGATGAATGTGGCTGTGAATCCACACCAGACTGTAACTTTCGGTGAGTGGAGTGGAATCTCTTGGAAGGTACGGGGGTTTGTCGTGTCCCATATGCGACAGTTATGGGTGTTCACTGTTCCACTGAGGTGGAAATGGGCCTCATCGCTCCACAGAATCTGCCACGGCCACGATGCATCCACTTCAACTCTAGCAAGAAATGTCAATGCAAAGGTCAGTCGCATCTCCCTGTCTGTGGCCAGCAATTGTTGATTAGGGCGGATTTTGTACGGGAAACAATGCACCATTTTTCTGAGTACGTTCCACACTGTGCTATAGGGAACACCCAAGTGTCGTGACACTGCACGTGCACTACTGCAGCCTAAAACATTATCCATTGACTGTTCAACAATACCGGTGGCAACATCTTCAACGACATCTGAACGAACCGGTTTGCGTCCTCGACCAGGCTGAACTCCAAGATGTCCAGTTTCCTCGAATCGAGCGATCATTCTCCTGAGAGCTTGTGGAAGCAATGGTCCCTTACGCAAATCCTTAAGTCGGCGAAACTCTCGAAGTGCTGCTGGAGCATTTCCTTTATTCTCGTAAAACAACTTCACAAGCAAAGCTCGTTCTGGCAGCGTGACAGCCATCACTAATAAGAATGACATTCCCCACCTTTTAACTTCTTTTATACCCAGAACATGGCTTCTAACCATGCTTTATGCAAATTTTTCTGGTTACAGTATGAAATTGCAGTTACAACGGGAGTTCTAGCTTCTTTACTATTTTTATTTTCCATAAGGGGCAGAAAAATTAAAAAGGAAGCATGGAAGCATTCCATTCCGCATAAACATTTTAATTTTTATTATTATTTGTGTCTTTTGATCATAGTTCCAGTTGTGCAGCGCCACCTATCGGTGATTTCAGGAACTAATTTTTTTTTCGTGAAATCCGTTTCCCCATATTTTGAATAGTATGTGTACAAAATTTTGAGCCTTTACACTGAGTAGTTCGATATCCATGGAGGTCAGAGTAGGGGTGTTTTATTTCTGGCCACCTTGTATAATATTTGCTTCTTTTTTTCATCAATGGTACCAAGCAGTTTAACCTGGATGCAATGCTTGATCTTTGTTTTAAATGAAAATACTCCCAACGAAAATTTAACCTTGTCTCTTACATCATCATCTTAACATTACAGCGTAAGCAGTTAGAAGAATTCCTTTTGATCTTCTCAAATAATTTTTCTAAACCCATTCAGTTTTCTTGTTGATTTTCAATACATCTTTTACCAGCTCATTAATCACTACATAGTATGTACAAGGTCTTTTATAAAGTTTTCCGTCATCGCACATCAACACCATGCTGAGAAGTTCTCTTATTTATTTTTTGGAATGAGTTATTTATCTTCAAAATTTGTCTCATTAGTAATGAACTTCAGAAAGATTTTATTTTATGAATAGGACTTAGCGTATTCGATTTCTTGTAAGATGAGACTGCGATTTCCCCCCCCCCCCCCCCCCCCTTCCTTGTAAAGGAAAATTGGCATTTATCTAATTGTGACTGAGTAATTTAATCTGATTACTCCCAGTATTAAAGTTTGTTTTTTTAATGTAGACATCATACTATTTTTATTGCTTCATTTTAGATTGGCCGAGCATCTATAAATTGCAGTATACCAAAAAAAAAAAAAGCAAACTGTTGAATTTA
>JAPMOQ010006317.1:2298890-2324694 GCA_026543055.1 Argiope trifasciata | reverse complement strand
TCAAATCTAAAACATCATCCATATATGGTGTTCCGAATTAGAACTTCGAATTTCCTTTAAATTTGATTAAATGGGAAAAGGTTTTAGGCTGGCATTCTCGCCTGAAATTGTGGATAGAAAAATCGTTACAAATAGATTAATGACTCATGAAAATAAGTCAGACGAATCAACCCTAAAATATTGTCATGGGACAATGCTTTGGATTAAAGGTTCGAATCTTTTTTTTTTCTACCCTCTTTAATAATTACCATTGAAAGTTTTCAGAGCGAGTGTGTGGTAGGGAGTTAATAAGCGTTTTTAATTCCTGCGTTTATTTTTGGCATTGCTAATCTCCCCTTGATTTTTTTTTCATCTCAAATTTTTAATTTTTATGTTATACACTTTAAAATAAATAATTTCATATTTTATTTTTACCATGTCTCTCTCTCTCTTCTCTCTCTCTATATGTGTGTACGTCATATTTAGTTTCTATTGGATAGTGAGCATTCGAACTAAATTTATTTTTTTAGCATATTTTATGCTTAATTATTCGTTTAAGAATTATCTATGAGTTGAATTGATTCGTCATGGTTGATCAACTAAATAATTCGACGAAAGGAAAGAAAAAACATTTTGTTGATTTAAAATTTCTTGGAATTTCACTGATTAAATATGCCGGCTGTTAATTTTAGTAAGGAAGAAATGTTTTTCTAGTAGAACCTTGACGCTAAATAAATTCTTTGTTTCAGCATTGGGAAAAACTAGTGTTTCTGTTTTTTGCATTTTGCTTTAAGTAGGAGTCAACGAGCCGCTAAGGTTCTTGTGACTCATCTTCCTGTCTGGCGTTTCTCAAAAAGAAAAACAAAGCAGTAAATAGTTCCATTCTGACTAGTTTTTCTGCCCTTCGTAGCTTCTTTGACTGATCTGCAAATTGTGGGTATTTTCTTTCTGTCATACAGAATTTGTTGCCGTAGTGACAGGAGGCTTCTTATTGATCGATGTTTACACAGTAAACTGCTCGAAACCAGAATAGATCAATTGTTCTTATTTGTAATTTTGCAAAATGCTTGAAAATTGTGCTATGGGCGTTGTGCCGCTGTCTTAGAAATTTTGAATTCATTTTATTTTTTAGTTGTTGAAACAGTTGAGTGAAAGTGAAAAATGGGTAATTTGTTTATTTTTGCCCGCGTAATATCGTTTGATGTTTTGTAATGCAAAACATTCTACTCTTTCTCGAAAATGAAAGGCCTTTGTGTTCTTCTCAAGTGTTCTATGAATGTCGAATGCTATTTGTAAATATTTCGTGGATGATTTTTGTTTTAAAATTTTGTATTTATTAAGAGAATAATCGAATATATACTTACTCAGAAATCATTGAATGAAAATACTAAAACGTCTCGATTCTCTATTCATATATGTGTAAAAAGTTAGTGCTTATAAACGAAAAAATGTTTTGGGAGATCAAGGGCAAGAACATATTTGCCAAGTGTTCCAACGAATTTTCTTTCATTCTTCCCTTTCAAAGCTACTTGAATACTGTTGCCGCTACAAGTGCCAGGGTTAATGACTCCGCAGTTTCCACGGAGTCTTAGTTTGTTCACATAACAGGATTTGTTTGGTCGAAAGGGGGGATACATTTTCTAACGGTTGTTTTCACTCAGGCTTGCACTCGATGTGTAGGACTACATGCGTTGATTGCATGACGCAAATGACGGCAGTGAGAAATACAAATACTGAAACTAGCAGATGTTCAGATTTTTTATGAAGTCTTTCTCACATATTTCGAGACAGAAAATAATAAAGAATTTATCTATTTCGTGGCCAGTATTTTTTGATAATCGTTGACAAAAGTGGAATATTTGATTGTTTAACGATTATAAAATGGATGCGTTGTATTAATCATATCGTTTGACTGAAATGACGTTAGGGATTCCTGATAATTCGTGGTCACAATTTTTTATGGAATTTTATCCATTAAAAATGAAACTAATAATTTTGTATCCTCCTGGTTTTGTATTAAATTTCTTATAAAAATAACTAATGTAATTAAATTAATCTTTAAAAGTTCTTATTTTTTTCTCAATAATTATGAATTTTATTTTATCAATATATATTTCCCTTTGTAACTTTCTTGTATGCTAGATATACAAATAGAAAGTATTGTAATCTTCAAAGAATCCGACCTCGAGATTATGATTATCTCAGACCAAGTCCGAAAAGCTCTTGTGTGTAATTATATAAGTCAGTCAATGAAGCACGGCAACTTTCCTTTAGTTTGAAAACGCTTTGAGCCAGAAAGGTGAAAATGGATTTATGATCTTAACATCAAATTTGTAAATTTCCATCTAATTTTGAATGAAATACTTTCATAGAAAGTAGGTGTGAATGTTTCCGAGTACAAATAAACACAGATAGAGAAAGTTAGTTTTTATCAAATTTGGCACAAATTCAGCATATAATGGATAGATCCTTATCAAATTTTGAACAATATCCACCATAGATTTTTGCATTTTCGTATACATGTAAACGCTAAAACTCAGTAATGCTACGCTTTAAATAAATAAAATTTGCTATATACTCTTTTTTGTTAAAATTTTAATTGTGTCTAGGTTTGACGCCACTCCTGTAAAAAATATATATATATAAAATAAAATGAGCTCAATGTTTATTAAGCTGCTAAGCACAAATGCTGGTGCATGGAATTCTGAAAATGGACATCGGAGCACTCGTGACGTTCACAGTCTTGCCTGAGATCTACTATTCTTATGCGAGGTTACTGCCTTTTATTAAAAAAAAATGCATAAAAATGTAAATTAATCATTTATTATTGTTGTTGAATTTATTTATTTAATAATCTAATCTACTTTTTTTCCGTGTTTGCTTTTTGTGGAAGATTATTAGCAAGTTTTGATTTTTCTTGCATTATTTATTTACTGCAAATTTATCATTATTAACTCTAGCAAACTTCTATTGTATATGTATTTACCGTCCTTCAGTTAACCCCTCTCCTTTTCTAAAAGTCACTAGCTTTATTTCATTACTAGCCGCCTTTGGCGACCAGCTGGTTCGCCATGAGTAATGGGTTCTAAAATTTTCAATTAAATCACATATTTATTAGCCTTGAAGTAACTCCTAGCATTGATTGGCCTGAAATTAATATTTTCTTTAAGATGAAGGACTGAAATTGCTAAAAGAACGCGTTTTCCTAATAATATTCTTTAATTTTATAAATCAGTCAGTTTTAATGATTGATTTAGAAGACTGATTGATGTAGCAACTTTTATTTAAAATATTAATAAAAATATTTTGTAAAATATGGCTCACAGAGCAAAGTATGAAGAAATCTAAAACTCATTATTCATAAATGCACTGTTTGACTCAAACTACATAAAATGTAATTATTTACTTCATTTAGATCAAATTAATAGTATTAAACAATATATATGCCTATTAATAATATCTTACAAATTGGCCATTGGAAAGGAATTTGAATGCATATCCTGTATAAATTCAATCCTTTATACATAAAGATAATTTATTCAATTAATGATTTAAATATTGCAAACGATCATATAATCCGTTGCTTTGCATTTATTTTTTTAGAAAATATCACATTTTATATTTCTTTTATTTTATCCAGTCACGTGCTAAAAGGTGCATTTCTTTAGATTTATTTTGCGATGATAGTCTTTTTTTTATTCGAACTTCCGGCATTCTTTTCTTTCATCCAGTCACGTGCTAAAAACATGGTTAAAATATTTCTTTAAAAATTCGTTAAAAATAGAAGCTTACGTTATAAATTTAAAAAAACTGATAGCGTTAGAAAGCTAATTTTTTTATCTTTAAATTGATATAAAAATCATGTTTGTGCAATAATAATTTCGGAAGTTATAGCGGAAAAACGTCAAAATTTTGCTTAAATTTTAATTAATTCAAATTATAATGAAAAATTCGAAAAAAGGGCTCCGAAGTGCACATTCCCGACCTCCAAGGTATACATGTACAAAATTTGGTAGCTATAGGTTCAACGGTCTGACTTGTAGAGCGCCAACACACGCACGTACACACATTGAGCTTTATTATAAGTATAGACTATTTATTTTATGCGTCGTTGCTACTTATTGCTATTTATTTATTTATGCCTACAGTAACAGAGATACAATATCTTCTAAGTCAAAAACAAATGGTTCGTTATTTAGCCAAAAATAATAATTAAATTTCCTTATAAGGACATTGTAATTTCATGTGTGATATTGCATTATTTATTATCTGCTTGTGATGTCTTTGATTATATGTAGTCAAGTTTTTTAAGAAAGCAACTACAGTAAAGTTTTATTCTTTGTAGTATTTAAATTTAATGTTGTGTATAACTATCTGAATACGGGTTAATTAAAAAATAAAATTTTAATGAAATTTGTAAAATTTCCACAAAATCTTTCATTTCCTGTGATTTAAACCTGTCTTGTTTTTACCTCTCTTTTTCCAAGTCAGGCTATATAAATTCCATTAAAAATCAATTCAAATAAAATGTAACGTTGTCACTAAAGTGACCAAATTTGACCTGAATTTAATTGGATCGCACTTCCTCTTGTAAGCAATTCATGCTTTAAAAAAATTATTAACTTCCAAATTCTTTTAAATTTCTTCTTTATGTTAAATATAATGCTTTTAATAAAGCAGTTGAAAGAAAATAAAAACTTCCACATGCAACTACCATCTAATCAGATATTTTTTGATTTGCTAATTATTGCAGAATTCACTTGTAATGATTAAAAATGAAATAAAAATACATTGTTTAATGTGTTTATACTATTGTTTGATTTAGAAATTTTTATTTCTAAGGAATTGTCTATCTAATTACTGGATTTTTCAGATAGGAGAGAATAGTTTTGATATTTTGACTCAATCTGAAATGTATTCTATTGATTTAATGAAAATCTGGTCATGTTCATTATGAGTTATAATATAAGCTATAAAATTTTTACCTGTATTCATACAGTGTTTCATTTGTTTTACAGGAATACTTAAAATCTCTTGTTTTAAGTCATGTAGAACTATGTTGTTGCTGTGGGGACCTTTGGACCCTCCATGGAACCCCGTGGTAAAGCTGTGCCACGTGGCACAGCTACAAGCCCTGAATCAGCTATGGCTTCTGAACTGTTTGATCAGTTTGTATCTGCTGCAACTTTCAAATCAGTGCTGCACACTAATCGCCAGCTTTGTGAACTTTTGCGACTAAAGCCTACCACTGTTTCTAATTTTTATCCTCGACTGAAGGCAAAATTACACTCGTGGCGTGCAGCATCCCTATGGGCCAAGCTGGACAAAAGAGCTAGCCATAAATGTTACAACAGAGGAAAGGCCTGTCCTAATACTAGGGTATGTGCTTTGCCATCATAAATATTTAGGTTTCCCTTTGTATTAATTTTAATTAATACAGAGTTATTCTCTGTTGTTTATCTTTACTATTGAAAAAACATGATTACTTATTAGCTTGCCAGTGTAAAACCTACACAGCTGGGTTGAGCCAGCTTAGTAGTGAAAGGGTTAGTAGCAAAATTTCTGTGAGATTAAATAGTAGTTTAATTTGTCTTAAATTATCTTTATCTTAGTTCTGCAAGGAATGTGAATTGATTTTTTTATCAATATTATTGAAACTATTATTGAATCTATTTTGCTAGGTACCATAATCAATGCCAATCTCCATTATTTCTTACAAACTGCAGTCAATGTCAAAAATGTAGTAAATATTTCTAAACTTGTGTTGTGTATTTGTACAACTTGTACCTTTTAATGTAGCAAATTTGATTGGTTTCAGCTAATTACTTAAATTATATTTTATGGTGATTTTGGTGATTATTTAAATTTTAAATCATATTTTAATAAAATCATTAAACTGTTTTGAGGTAATAGTTTTGAAAAATCTTATTTTATTAGGTTTTAATAATTGGTGCTGGTCCCTGTGGCTTAAGAGCAGCAATAGAAGCTCAGTTATTGGGAGCCAAAGTTGTGGTTCTGGAAAAAAGAGATCGTTTTTCAAGGAATAATGTTTTGCATTTATGGCCCTTCGTTATACATGACTTGAGAAATTTAGGAGCAAAGAAATTTTTTGGAAAATTCTGCGCTGGCTCTATTGATCACATCAGTAAGTATTTTTATGCTTGCTATTTTACATGTTACATAAATATTTTTTCCCTCGATATCTTTGCTTTATTTAAAATTATTTTTAAAATTTAAACAGTTTTGCAATGTATAAGGAATGTTAAGTGAATTGGGCTTAATTATATTAAAAGTTGCAATACAGTTTTTATACTGGAGCTTATGCACCTATTGTTCACTGGCATTAATTTCTGAATAATTATTATTTTCAACCTACAACATTGCAAATTATTTATCCTTGTTTATCAAAAGTATTTAAGATTCAAAAGCAAAATGAGCAGTGTGGTGCGTGTTAATTGTAGAAAAATAAATTACTTATATGTGCAGACTTTTGCTATTACATACATGATATCACCAGTTATTCTTGTTCTTCGATTCTCATTTGGCTCTGTATCAAGTCAGAATTAGAAAAAATGTGCTCTATTAGTCAACAATAATTCAGCAAAGGTATAATTTGTTTCTTTTCTGCTGCAAACCTGAAAAGAGAATCTTAAAACAAACCAGGAAAAAATTCTAAACTATTTTTGAAAATATTTCAGCAGTTGCTGATTACAATTTTATAGACACATTCTGAAGAAATTATAGAGCTGTTTATATAAATTTTTAACTGCAACTCTTACTTTTCCCAAAGGATATTGTATTTTAACTATTTCTTTACATTTATGTTAATCTGTTTTATTTATTTTTGTTTAATCAGTACTTTTGTTTAAGCGTCTAGATTTTGTCTATTACAGTTTGCAATAAGCATCTGCATTTTAAAATGTAAGCTTAAAAGTCCATTGTATCACTATTCTACCTATGTACAGAATTTCCTGACTAAATCCAATAGAATTATCTGCTAGGTCTAGCATATACATGCTAGACTTAGTATTTATATGCTAGACCTAGCTCTCATATCAATGGGCCTATAAATTGTGTACATTTTCAGATTTATAATCTATGATAACTACGAGTTGCTTGACTATTGAAACTTGCTAAGTTGATCTATGTTTTTAAAACTTAATAAACTATAAAATTTTCTATTTTATTGCTCATAGGTATACGGCAGTTGCAGATTATTCTTTTAAAAGTTGCATTACTTCTGGGTGTAGAAGTTCATGAAAACGTAGGGTTTGAAAGTCTGATTGAGCCACCTGAAGATCAGCATGAGCGTAAGTATTTGTAAATGTTTATGTAAAAAGAAATATCTTGAAACATGTCGCTTAAAGCTTTTTTTTTTTTTTTCAATGATTTGGATCAATGTAGTATTTAATATTTCAAATGTTGCCGATTTTAGAAATGCTTTAAAAAATAAAAATCTTAAAAACAAATTCAAGCAGCTTATTTGTAGAAGTTAATTATTTATTTTATATCTTTGATAATAAAAATACTATATTCATGTCAATACTATATTAATTTTATTTTTTTGTGATGTGTAAATTATTTTAGATTTTAATTTTTTCTCATGTATACTTTCCAGGTATTGGTTGGCGTGCTCAGGTTTCTCCTTCTGACCATCCTGTGTCCCAGTATGAATTTGATGTTTTAATAGGTGCTGATGGAAAACGGAATACTCTTTTAGGTAAATTTTTCTTGGTCATTTTCTTTAAAGTTTCAGGATTTTACTGTTAAATTTTCCTACACTTTAAGTTATTCAATAAGAACAATCAAATTAATTTAACCATCATAACTGTTATTTGCATCTTTAAACATAACAGCATCAATACATATTATGAGCAAATCAGAATGGAGGTTTTTGATACAATTTTGTGATATATTATTTTTACATTAATCCTTTGTTGTAGGTTTCAATAGAAAAGAATTTCGGGGAAAGCTAGCTATTGCCGTCACTGCAAATTTCATTAACAGACACAGCCCTGAAGAAGCTAGAGTACCTGAAATCAGTGGTGTAGCATTTATATTTAATCAGAAGTTTTTTCAAGTGAGTTATTTCTTTCAGCTGTGGTTCTTTTTTCCCTCTTAAAATTATCAATGTCAAGTTATATACAATGTATGTAAATATTATTTGCAGTTCTAAGGAAGTTGAATTAAAACTATTTAGTAAACTAACAGTTTTCTCTAAATAAATTGCTATTTTTTGCTATGTTATAGTTATGAAATAATGTTTCCTGATAAAATTTTCATAATTCTATCAGAATTGTCTAGAGTATCTGTAGAATCATTGTATTTCATCATTTGTGTGTCTCTGTAAGTATATTGATCCATATTTTATTATTCTTTCTATAGGAAATGAAAGAACAAACTTCTATAGACCTAGAAAATATAGTTTATTACAAAGATGATACTCATTATTTTGTAATGACAGCCAAAAAACAGAGCTTATTGGAAAGAGGAGTCATTATTCAGGTATGCGAACTTATTCCTTTTGAATACTGGTTGATCCAAAAGTCAGGAAAAACTTTTAAAATGAATAATTTGAAAACCAATAAAGATAAAAAGATGCAATTTGCACTAAATGAATGGAAAAGAAGCCGGGTTTTGTATGGCAAGGGAACAAAAATAGTTCTGTTGGCTAAAAACAGATGGCATTGTCAGATTTCTGATGTGGGATTACACAAAGCAACAGATGATATAAAAAGATACAGCTGCAGCAGGTAATGGTAATCAAAGTTTATACGCATTAAAATGTTATCCATAGCTGAAAATGCCCTCTAAGTTAAACTGTATTTTAAGAATTTAGAAAGTGTCACTGCAGCATTGCTAACATTCTCTACATGAAGGGTATGCACGATAGCAAAAGACTAATAACTTTTTTTGCATTGAACAAAATGATGAGGAAATTTGTAGCTACAGGTTATTTGGCATCACATCCTAGAAGTGGATGTCCCTCAGCAGTCACTGCTGTTGCCTCGACAATGGAGCAGACAGTACAATCCCTATTGGTGATTTATGCTCGCGGGGAGTACTTTGCTCGAGAAATTTTAAGGCAGACAGGAGTCTCATATGGAAGGATCTGGAGAGCATTGTGAATAAATTTGAAATGGTGTCCCTACAAGTCGTAACATAACCAAGAACTGAAACCCCCTGGTTTCGACTCTCACCAAGATTTTGCAAGTTTGGTATTTGATAAGATGGAAGAGCTGCACAATTAACTTCACACTGTACTTTAGACAGGTAAAGTACAATTCACACTCTCTGATGCTGTTAACACCCACAATTGTCAAAAGTGGACCAAAGAAAATCCACATGCATTTGTTGAAGAACCTTTGCAACAATCTAAAGTGGTGGTATGGTGTGGCTTCACTACTGGTTTCATAATTGGTCCATTTTTTCATTTTTTTCAAGGAAGTCACACAGACGGGTGTCAAAAGAGTTTCTGTCAATGGTCAGCTATACGCAGCACTGTTACAGAAAAACATTATTCCTGAACTGCAAGTACGGTAGGCACTCCAAATATTCATTTTTATGCAAGATGGAGCACCAGCTCATTTTGATCTACCTTTGGAACACCTGCTATGCTCAACATTTGAAGAAGCTTGCATTATAAGTTGATGCTTTAATCACACATGGTCTCCAAGATCTCCTGATCTGACACCCCGTGATTTTTGCCTGTGGTAATTCTTAAAGTCGTAAGTGTACCGCTAGCAACCAGCATCACTAACAGCCCTGAAAGATGCCATCCGCCAAAATTTGTCTACCATAACAGACGAAATGCTGTAATTAGTGTGGTGACTTGTCTCGCTGCTGTACTTCTGAGTGGCATCGAACATTTAACTAATTAGCTATAATTAAGCTGACTTGAAAGTTGTTTACATTTTTCGTTTGTAAATCATCTTTTGGTGAAATAAAAAAAAATTATAGTGCCATCTGTTGGTTGCCAACAAAACTATTCTTGCCTCATTGCCACACAAAACCTGGCTTCTTTTCCATCCATTTAATGCAAACTGCATCTTTTTACCTTTATTCATTTTTGAATTAATCATTTTCAAAATCTATCCTGACTTTGGGACCATTCAGTTTATCAAATAAACCATAATAATGAAAAGTTTAAAATAAAGTAATAAAAACCATAACAATTTTTAGTCAGTGAAAACCCCAGTCAGTCGAAATACAAATAAGAAGTTGTCTATGTGTCTCAAAGAAGAATGCATTTCATTTAATAACAAAGCATTTACTTTAAAATAACAATTTTGTTCAAATATATCAATTTCTTCCAAATGCTCTTGGCTCATATTTGTAGCTAATAAATAATAAATTTGGATAACATGGGGCTATCTTCCCACATGTTTGCTAATTTGATTTATCATGTGTAATGTTTTCCTCTATTTTTTTGTAGTTTAGTATAATTTAATTAACAATTAAATTAATGTCTATAAGTGAAATTGCTCAGATTGTGTATAATTGATATATTTAATATTTTGTCTGGAAAATTCTGCTTTTCTACTATTGATTCAATTTTACTAAAAGTTGGAAATTTTCAACCCATGCCATCTGTTATTTCACACATGAAGATGTTACATTATAATGATAATTTAATATTGCTAATTGCTTGGTTTCCCTACAACTACCTACTCCCCTTCTAATCTTCAAATCTAGCAATTTTAAAGTGTGGAATTGAGTTATATTGACTAAATATATGTGAATTCAGTAATTACTACTCATTTAAAATTATAATGAACTTTAATGACAGATTTATGTCTGAAATAATTTACTGAAATTCATTTTTAATTTAATATTTTATTATTCTGTTTTTGATCACATTAAATCTTCTTTACAGGATTATAATGATACAGCAAGACTGCTTGCAGCTGAAAACGTAGACAGAGAAGCTCTTATGGAATATGCTAGAGATGCTGCTGATTTTGCTACTAGTTATCAACTTCCACATTTGGACTTTGCTGTTAATCATTATGGACAAGCAGATGTTGCCATGTTTGATTTCACATCTATGTATGCTGCTGAAAATGCTTGCAGGGTTATAGAAAGGAGAGGACATAAACTTCTGCAGGGACTTGTTGGTGACAGTCTTTTAGAGGTAAAACTTAGCAAGCTACTTTATCCTTTGTAATCCTTTTTTGGTTTAGATGATGTTCTAAATAAAGCTTCATTTCATCATTTTTCTATAGATTTTGCTTGTAATAAAAACTAGAAAATTGCAAAATATTACAGATTTTTGAAGAATAAATAGATTGTTAAATCTTGTATACTTAATAATTCTTCAGAAGACAAAAGCTTAAGTTTAATATTAATTCAGTAAATATTTGTAAGAATTGTAATTATAATTTAAGTTTTGTAAATATTCAATTAGATTATCACTTTCATGTCTACACTAAAAAATTATGTTATTATTCTTAACAGTGATTCATTAACAGTAAGTCATCAAGATATATTAAAATATAAAGTCATTATAACTTTTAAAATCAAAAATGCTTTTTATCTTAAGAAAAAAAATCTTAAGTTTTGATATTTTTTTTTAATTTTGAATTTTAAAAAAAGTAGTTAATTTGATACACTAGTCTATTCTCTTATAACAATTCATGTGTAAATTATTTTGGAAATGAGTATCACTATTTGGCATTTATTTGTATATGTATATTTTATGCAGCCATTTTGGCCAACTGGATCTGGATGTGCTAGAGGATTTCTCAGCTCCTTTGATGCTGCATGGATGATCCGAAGTTGGGCATCTGGCAAAATGTCTGTTTTACAAGTCCTCGCAGAAAGAGAATCCATATACCGACTCTTAGCCCAAACAACACCAGAAAATTTAAGCAAAGATTTAAATCAATATACTTTAAATCCATCATCAAGATATCCTAATTTGAATCTTTCTGCTGTTTTGCCCTTCCAAGTTAGATCTTTGTATGACACTGACGGTAAAATAGAAGATGTCATTGACACTAATGTGGAATTACCTAAGAAGAAAAGGCGAAGAGGTAAATGAAAAAATTTTAAAATTAGACTTTTGCTATTTTTTGAAAATGATTTTCCAAAAAATGGTGGATTGTTACTGCTTGTAAACTTTCAATATCGTGAAAAGGATATTCTGAAAGACTTCTCTAAATAGCATTTTTAAGTTTATTATTTTTCAAATGTAAAGAACCATGTTGATATCAACAAAGTTTTAGAGCATGATTTATCAGCAACTGATTTTGCAAAAAACATTAATAAAAAGAAGAAAAAAAATGCTAAAATTTTGAAACATGAACATCTTAATTTAATATATATTTTATTCATAGTGTTTAGGATAAATTCCACCTATATACATACTATAGGAGTATTAGTTGTTTAGATCCAACAATGGTTAGATAAATCTATCCTTGCTATCATAATTCTTGCTCTTAACTATTGTTCTTGTAAATATAAGCCATATAAGAAAAAGAGAGTGACTCTACTTTAATGGAATTTAGTGTGATTTTGACTAATGTGTAGTTCTTTGAATAGTGCAACTTCACAAAAATTTAAAAATTCGAAGTATTCAAGAATCAAATTTATTAGTTTTTATCAAATATTTAAAAGGGCAATGTTAATGAAATTGTCATAGGTAATTAAGATTCTGATGATACTATCCCATCACCAGACTGCTGTTGTGAAAGGATTATTTTGATAAAAATAGTGGTTGTAAGGTCATTTACTGAACTTTTATATGGTTAAGAAGACCACAGAATTGCTTATCTTTTTACTTGGGATAACTCTGACTTAATTTTGGAAGTTTGCATTTTAATACATTCTAAATCTATACAGTAATGCTTGCATATTGAGGTATTTCCACCTGATTTGTTTGTTAATTTATTATTTTTTCAGCAAATTTTGTATTAAATTTCTTAAATTTATTTTCACTGGAGTGCTTAAATATTTTAGCTGCATACTTTATTTAAAATTTATCCAGAGTTTAAAAATGCAGTACATATTTGTCAAATTTATCATGAAGCCACTTTTGTTTCTTTAGAATCGATGATACATCCTGATACCTTGTTAAATTGGTGCCAGAAACAAGTTGCATTGAGTGATAAAGTTAGAATTCAAGATTTCACTACATCCTGGAAAGATGGCTTAGCTCTGTGTACAATATTGCATCATTATCGACCTGATCTTATTGATGTTAACAAGTTAGATCCTGAAAATGTTGCCCAGAACAATCAGTTGGTAAGAACAATAAGTTATTTGCAGATTTAAAAGACTGGTCATTTAAATGTCTATATAAATGTAATATTCCATTAGTTACGATATCCAATGGATATACACTATAACTCGGTATAATTTTTTAAAATTGTAAC
The DNA here is from genome assembly GCA_026543055.1 of Argiope trifasciata. Classification (NCBI taxonomy): domain Eukaryota; kingdom Metazoa; phylum Arthropoda; class Arachnida; order Araneae; family Araneidae; genus Argiope; species Argiope trifasciata. The sequence goes on along the minus strand of JAPMOQ010006317.1, from coordinate 2,311,339 downwards.
TCACCAAAGTTACCAATGTGTAAAATGTCTTTTGCAATTCTGCAAAATAACTATTATATGTTTATCAAGAAGAATCTTATATTTTGGTTGCTTATCAAAATAGTGACTGTTTGGCAAGTATTTTAATGGACTGCCACACTGCCATCGTTAAAATATTTGAAAAAGCAGAATTTGATGATGAGAATATATTATAATATTAAATCTACCAAATTATTATGAGTGATAGTTAAAATTAGCTAATAGTTACAATAATTTAGCCTTAAGTGCATAATTAAAATAAATCATAAACTTTTATTAAATAAATTGGATACTTTCAATATTCTGTTTTTAAATAAAAATGCACTTCAAATTAGTTTTTTTTTTTCAATTTGTTATTATAATTTATTATTTAAATTACTTTTCTTAGGCTTTTGATATTTGTGAAAAAGAGCTTGGCATACCTCCTGTTATGACTGGTCAGGAAATGGCTGAATGTGCTGTTCCTGATAAATTAACCATGGTTTCTTATATATCCCAAGTTTATGAAAGCTTTCGAGGCGAGATTCCTGTTGGTAAGTACAATTATTTTTTAAATATATAGAAAACATACTTATTAAACTTCACATATTTTAAAATATTGATTTTTATTTACTCTTGTTATATTCCACAAGCAATCTTATACCATTGAGTAAAAATCAAATCTAAATCAATCTGATACTTGTGTATAATTATCATTTAAATTGCATTTATGTACTATTAAATTATCATTTATATTTATTAGTGTCTCGGAAATCTGATATTGGAGAAGAACGAACTGCAAGTCCAAGCAAACAATTTTATAGTACACCTTTATCTATATTAAATAAAGTGAGTAACAGACTGCAGAATAAGCGCAAGGTGAGCTCCTTTTTTTTAATGTTTTCTTTATTAATTTTGTAATATTTTCTGGCTCTAAAATCTTCAATTTTCTCTTGCATCTGTATTTATTTAAGAAGTCAATTTAGTTTCTCTTTTAACGCTCAAATTGTTTTAACAGATTTCTGATATATATTATATAATAAGGAATTATTTTATGCTGTAAATATTTCATTAAAGTTTTTTTCTGTTAAATTTTCTGTATTAATTTATGGATTGCATTTTAAAAGCTTGAATTTTGATGTATCATTTAAAATTTTTAATTAAAAATAAAATGAAATTTTTGTTTTCTCTACCTTTTTCCTTGTTCTTGAAAAGTAAAATCTTAGATGCTGATCTTCCAATTATATATATATTCATCATTATTAAAGACAAAATGTATTCTAAATTTGTACCTTTTTTATAATTAATCATTTTTAAAATTGAAGATCTTTGTTGCTAATATATCAATTGAAAATTTGATTTGAAAACTTTCATAGATGTGTTGTTGAACATTATTTAATATTGAAATATTTATAATAAAAAAAAATTCTAGTATTCTGTTGAAAAAGAAATGGCTAGAGATAAAGATAGAGGTGAAAATGTTCGAAAACGTAGTTCTCTTCTTACTCACAAGAGGAGATCTCGAGAGAAGGCTTTTGCACAGGTAATATATTTTAAGTTGTTCAAATTTAGCAATAATTATTTTTCTCTATTGAAGATAAGCAATTTTCTTATAAAGAAAGTTTGTAGTTTATTCTGAACATAAGTAAATTTCATTTTTTGAAATTATTAATGATTTCACAATTTAAATTCTGATTTAAAAAAAATAAAAGGTATTGAAATATTTTATATTAATGAAAAGTGATCAATTATATTTTTATAAATATATTAATTAATTATATTTTTCTGCTCCAATTTCACAAATTATAAAATGTATTCTTTTAAGTAATGGAAAATGAAGGTTGGATCAAACATAAATCTGTAAAAAGTTAGATTTTATTAAGTTTTTTATTTTTTTTATTTTAAATGTATTAATGATTTGTTTTTCGACTTTCAACTTCCTTGTTTTTGAAATTTTACTAACATGCTATGAAAACTATGTATGTATGAATATTTAACACTTTCTCATTCTTTTTAAGGACAAAAATCAAGATATAATATTGACTGATTATAAGAGCATCCCAATAAATAAACCAAGAGAATCTATTAATACTCGTGTTAAAAACCTTGAAGAGAAAATGAAAAAAGATGCAGGATTACGATGCCATGTTACAGAAGAATCTGATACCGTTCGAACACCTCACATTAGATCTGAACAAGCAGAATTAAATATTAAAATGCTACAGCAACAACTTCAGAACAATGGCAATGAAGCAAATGTAAAAAAGAATAAAGTACCAAAAGTTGGCAAGCTAAGAAAAGATGAATGGAATGTAAAAATCATTGAAGAAAAAATTAAACAACAGAATACTCAACAAAAGAAGAATGCCACTCCTGACAAGCCTAGAGTTTATCATGAAATTTTTGCCAGTAAAGTAAGTATTTTTTCTCCCTGGAAATTACTAAAATGTATCTATAAATCTTCATATTCTTACTTTATTATCATTATTTATCATTGAATATTATTTATATTGTTTTTGCATATTGGATTGTTATTTTTTAAATTTATCTTGTTACTTCTGCTTTTAGTTAATATTATTTTTTCTTAAATATACCATTAAAATTTTTGAATAATTAATTACTGTGTATGAACTAAAATAGTGATAATTACAAAAAATTTCTTGATTGTGATGTATAAATATTTTACGTTGTAAACAGTATCGATGTAAATAAATATTCATGAGCTATCTTTAGATTTCTAAGAGGAAAATAAGATAATGTGAACCATCATATAATTTATCCAATCTGATCTAGTCTTTCAGTTTTTAATTAAAGTAAAAAACATTTACAAATTTTTTTTTTCTTTATGGAATTCTCAGATAAAATTTTGTCTTCTTATCCTGTAATTAGTTACATTCAGTTTCTCTGAACAATGTTTAATGAAATTGCATTACATTGAATTGATATTGAAATCCCGTTATTTCAGTTACAACAAATGAATGATAAACTAAAAGCTGGAGGTACTTTAACACCAGAAGAGGAGGCAAGATACAAAAAGTTTGATGCTTCGCTTACACGACTGAAAGATCGATTGTCCAAAGGCAATTTAGATGTTGGGGATCGTGGAAGGAATCAGATTGCAGCAATGACTGATCATATGACAAAGATTTGGGATTTGAAACAGGGAAGGAAGAAGGATCCTTTGCCTCCAGGACCTCTTGTTAAAGGGGTATGATTCTATTTCTATGTCTTTTATGGAAACGATTAATTAATTTGTTAATTCCTTTGTATATGCATGATGTATTCAATTATTCCATTACTTTTAAATTTAGTTCTTTTTCTCACTGTTTAGACTTAAAGACAAAAGTAATTCTGTTTCAATTTCTATGTGGTGCCCATGTCTCAAAATATAAGTATTGTAGCTAAATATGTAATATTAATTTAGTTATGTGTACAAAATCATAAGCCTGTATGATATTAAGTTGAAGATTTTCTGTAGTTACATCATCTAAATGAGATAAAATTCCTTTTCAAATCGCTAAAAGCTTACACTGCATTTCTTATGTTTTTAAAAGAAAACTTTTGATCTGCACAGAAAGCACATTACTTCATTTCTTGATGATAGGCTTATTGTATTACTTCAAAATTATCGCTAAAGTTTTTCTTAGAAGAATGATGGGGAAAAAATTAAATTTATTTCTAAATTCTTCATCAGTCTTATTATGCACACTAATCTATCCAAGGGAAATATTCACAGCCATCCCTATTAAAATGCAGTCAAGAATTGGTGACAACTGAAATTGACTCTCCTTAGAAAGTTACAAATATTGCATTGCTTTTGATTGATAAAATAATCTTTTAATGCCTTTTAACACTATAAAGAAGCAATTTGAAATAAAGAACTTTTATCTTATATAGACACAGATCACTTTCTTATAAAAGAATACTAATTAGTGTTTTTTAAATCAGATTGTACTTGCTGATATTATTTTTAAATTCATAAAGAAAATGCTTTGGACTATATAATTTTTCCTTATTATATATTATTGTATTGGGAATGTTATAGTTTAATTAACAGAAAATATATTCAGTAACACTTCTCATTAATCAATTAACACTTATCATTAGTCAATATTTAATGACAATGTGCTAGTCAAAAGCAATCAGAAAAAATTATTATTACAATAATTTTTATTTTCTGCAAATGTTTGATTATTATGTATCCTATAATACATCGTATTATAGGATAATTTTAATTCTTTTGTTGATAAATATGTGAGAAACAAAAAAAAAATGTTTTTAATTTGTAAAGACTATTTTTTATAGACTTTTAAGTACTCATATATTCTTCATAAACTTTGTATTTAAAAAAAATGAAAGTTTGTTAGCATTTCCATTATAATTTTTTATCATAGTTTTTGCTGGAAACTGTCATTTGATTTTTATGATTTAAAATAAAAATATTTTTAAATTACTAATGTCACTGATTTATTTGGTTATTTAAAAGTATATTGTGATATTCTTTCAAATTAATAATTAAAAATTTTTAGGCAGCTGAGACTGATTCTCAAAAGAGTGCTGCAGGCAGTACAGTTTGTTATTTTTGCAAGGAACGAGTCTATTTGCTAGAACGTCTCAGTGCTGAAGGCTTATTTTTCCATCGTACTTGTTTCAAATGTGAATATTGTAACACTGCTTTAAGACTTGGTGACTACTCATTTGACAAAGATTCTGGAGGTTTGTATTTTGTCTTTCTATTAATTTCTTTCTTGTTCTTTTCAAAGGTAATATTTTTCACAAATTTTATTTTAAATTTCAGGAAAATTCTATTGCAAACCTCACTTTCGCATGCAAAAAACTGATCTCAGGCAGCAAGAAATCATGAAACGTAAAGAAGCATTTTTATCTTGTGCCTTGGAAAACCAAGAAAAAGAAAAACTTTACAAGATTCTGTTAGATAATACTGAGAAAGCATTATCTCCTCGTCAGTCAACAGAAACTGCTAAGCCCACATCTGAAGACACTGCTGCTAGTGAGAAAGCGAAAAAAGGGGTGCATATATCACCTACTAACTTACTGGCTGAACCACCCAATGCCATTCCTAGAGATCAAACACCAGAGCGGGTTGAATATGAAAACAGTATTATTGAAATGTCTGAGGACGAACTGTTGGTAAGTGAACTGGAAGAGGAAGAATTAACACAAAAGAACTTAGGACCATGTCAAGATTTAGCAACCAGCGAAGATGATTATTCAGATTTAAGGTAATTACACAAAATATATCCTTTATCTAATGATTACATATTCTTTCAGTTAAATTTCACTTAAATATGCATTGAAATTTTCAGAATCATCAATAAACAGACAAATATAGTTTATACTACTATGAATCTGGACCAGAATTGTTCATTAAATCAAAATTATTCATGTAAATATTAAATGTTATTAATGTGCAGGAAGGAATATGTAAAAAAGAATGTTTAAAAATATAAACTGTCAATTTACAACTGGATTTTTTTCCCAAAACATACTGAAGGAAACAAAAGGATGCGCAGATTTTATTTGAAACATTTCAGTCCTTTTTTTTTATTATTATTAATTTAGAATAATAACTATGTCATTACTTGCTTGCTAGGTGTTTTTTAATTATTTTATTCCTTGGAGGACTAAGAATTTTTTAACAAGTATATTTCATCAAAAAAAAATATTGCTGAAAACTAAACTTTAAAAAACAAAAATCTATTGCTTAGTTTTTAAATGTGCATAATTTTTATAGCAAAAAAATTATGTTCCCTTTTAGAAACTATTTATGGCTTTTTAATATTTAATTGGTTACAAAAAAATTATCTGTATTTATTTACTAATATTTTCCTTTAACTTAAATGTGAAACTTTAAATTTATGCTGCATATTTATTACAATTGCATCCTAGTTTATTTTCAAATATGAATTGGAAATTATTTATTTACTATCATTTTATCGACTTGAATTAATCCCTACCCATTTATTTTAGTACTGATTCAGAGACTGATGAAGAGGCATTTGCTGAAGAACTGGAGAGATCGTTAACTGCTGATGAAACTAGAAAATTGGCAGAAACTTGGAATAGAAAATATTCTGCTGAGCAATCACTTATTTACTCTGACTCATCATCATCTGCTGATGATGAGGGATCAGACACAGAAATCGGCAGTGATGACACAAGTCAAGACATTGACAGTGATGCAGAATACAGTGTAGAGCATGACGAGGAAGGTAAAAAATATCTCTGCTGTGTGATTATGTAATTAAAATCCTAACTGAACTAATTATTAAAGGCAACAAATTTTATTATCTGTTTTAAGCTTGATTTTTTTACACAATTAAGTTTTTAAATAATTAGGCAAATAATAAAAAATTCTTTATGCAAGTTATTTATTTTTAATCATTTTTTTAAAAATTTTCATTACGTCCCCCCCCCCTTTTTGTACAAAAGTTCAAAAAAGATTGTTTTTGGAGGGGGGATTGTAAAGTAGTAAATTATAATAAAATAAATTAGCAGCATGAAGTTTGTGCTGTTTTTTATATTACCTTTAGTACTGTTTAAAAGATTGGGGGGGGGGGGGAGAATTAATGCAAATTTTGGGATACCAATGTTAATTTTCTATATATTGTTGAAAGGAAACTGCTTGAATGCAGAAAAACATAATGGTATTTTCTGTTGTTGTATTTAATTACACATTAATGCTCAAGCAATTAAGATCAGATTTATTTTTATTTTTTTATGTTGAGAAATTATCTAAAATTTTCTTGATATGAAAATATTGTTTCATAGTAGCTTTTGAAATTGTTAATAAGTTTACAGTGAATTATTGTTGAATTATCTTACATAATTGCATCACATAAACTTAAAGAGAAGAGGGAGAATGAAATTTTGCTACTGATAATTTGATGGAATTTAAAATTGATGGAATTCAAAATTGCATCAATTTTTAAAGCTTAAATCTGTATCAGGCTATTTGGATATATCATGTAATCAAAATAGCTTTTATTAATATCGAGTATTTTGCTTGGCAACATTCTTGCATTGTATGTTAAAAATTTAAATGAAAATATGTTGGTATTTATTTTATAAATGTCTGCTATATAACCATAACTAAAATCCCACAAATTTGTTTCTTCTGAAATAGATGGGGTGCAAGCAGAAAAAGAGGTAGAAAATTCAGCTATACCTAAAACTCCAGAAGAAAAGGAATTCACCATGGAAGTTCCTGTTATTGATCTTAAATCTATGAATCAGATTTCAGAAGGTATTGTTAGAATCTTCATTTTTACAAGAATTTTGATCTAAAAATATATTTGAACTTTCATGTGTAAATTATTTCTTCTATGAAAATTGATCCTATAATCAATCTTTAGTGGAAAAAAATTGAATTTTATCTATCCAAGGAGAATATTATACATCCAAACAAATGCTATAACTACATTAATGCTAATTTATTTTGATTATTTGAATCGGATTTTAACTTGGAATATAAAATATCAGTGCTTTTGTCAAAATGCTTACTTCTTGAACCGTTTTGAATTATAATTTAATCTATTATGCATAATTTGATAACATTTTTATTATATTTTTACTTTAGATGATACCACTTCTGCATCTGGTTCTGATGAAATAACAGATAGTGAAGAGGAATCTGGTGATGAAACTGGTACAGAAGTAGATTCTGAATCTGAGTTGAATCCACTACCACCTCCTCAAATTCCCACAATTGTTATTTATGAGTCACCTCCACAAAACCCAGAACTTGATCAAGAGTGGAATGAAAATGCAGCTTCTGAGAAACCCATTCCCTGTGTTGCAGATAATACCATTATTCTGTCATCAGATACTTCAGCTACAAATTCTGGTGATGAACAGAATAATCTGCCAGTTGAAGCTATTGCTGCTAATTTGGATCCTTCTGAAACAAAAGCTGAAGCTGCTTCAGCACCAGATGACAGAAATGCTGATGGTAAGTTCACCCAGCTAAGTGATATGGATAAGAATCTTGATTCCCCTTGCTCTAAAATGGACTTTGATGTTTCTGTTGTTGAAATTTTGGAAACTGTTTCCTCTCCTGATTTAGAAAGTCCTCTAAAATGTACTGCTCCACTTGCTACAGTTGAAAGCTCATCAGATTTGAGTATATCCTCAGATCTTGAATCTCTTGCACAAGATATTGTATCTGGTGTTTTGAAAGCTGCTCAAGATTCAATTTTACAGAGTTTCTTATCTAGCAGCATTAACAGTAAAAAAGAGATCTCCCCACCATCTGTAGAGAATACTGAGGATATATTAATTGATAAAATATTTGATGAAATGGCTTATTCTCATTCTGTTGAAAGTTCTATAGTTGATCTTATTACCCCTGAAAAATCTAAGGACAATGAAGTTCATAAACCTGAAGAAATAGATCTATGTTCCCTTGCATACAAGGCTGAGAAAGCTGCTTTGACCAATAAAATGACTATTGAAGACAAGGAAATTAAACTTGACTCTATTAGTAAGTTAATTGAGAAATCCTCTGAAACAGAAGTGCACTCTGTTGAAGAATTTCCAATTTCAACAGAAGAAAAACTCTCAAATAAAAATTATCCTTCAAAAGCTGTAATTGATGAAGAGTTAGAAATGAAATCTGGATTCATAAAAGAAAACGAGCCACCTCAACTTATAGAATTAGATGCTAATGACACAATTATACTTGATGATAGTAATGAATTTTCATCTTGTAATGAATCGCCAAATGATTCTAAGAATATTACATTCAGAAAAAAGAATACCAGCTTTACAAATAATGTGTATGAATGGGATAGTGATAAGAGTATATCTTTTCAGGGCTTTGATTTTACAGAAGATATTATGAATGTTGATGATTTTATTAAAAATGATGGATTATATCGCACTCATCTTGCCAGTCTTAATGATTCAAATGCTGAAAATGTTGAGGAGGAAGAATATGATTCAAATGCTGAAATTGTTGAAGAGGAAGAATATATACCTGAATTAAAGAAAGCTCCATCTGTATATGAAGCAATTAAAACAAGTCCCAACATTACAAAGACATCAGATATTGCTAGTTCATGTTTATCTCAAAGTCTGCCAAATAATTCAAGTTCCTTTTTAACTGGTACTTCCTTTCCTAAAACAGTGTCATATACCTCTGCTGAATTTGAAAATGCCAAATTGGGAACTACAGAATCAAAATCCAATAGCAAAGAAGACCCTATAAAATTGTCAAAAGAAGCCTGCTACAATAGATTTGCTGATGATATAATGAGTAGGTCCGATTCTGCTGTAATAACATCCACTGTTTCTAAACAAGAAACATCTGGGTTAAACCCGTCTAAAGAAGAAACAAAATATAAAGGCTATAGTGGAAGCTTTGCAGAGAAAGTGAGACCAAAAAGCTTATTTAGTGATGCAATTTATCTTCGCTCTTTGGATATAAAGCTACAAAAACAGCCATTTCCATCTTTAAACAAAAGTGATGATAAATTAGATGAATGTTGTACAAGTGTAGAAGATCCAGTACGGAGAAAGCTTTTTGATGACAATAATAAGAGCATCGAACTAGATTCATCGAATATTATTACTTTGTGTAAAATGCCAGCTAGTACTACTGCATGCCAAACACCTATTGTAACAGCATCAGATATTTCATGTTTAAAACATAAAGCATCTGCAGAAAGCAGTGATAAATTGCCTAATTTAAGCAAACAAAAGATTTCTGGCCATAAACAATCATCTGTTTCATTTTCAACTCAAGATTCATACACAGATTTAGTGTCTCCATATACTTGTGTACAGACTAAAACCCCTGTGGAGAAAAGTTTTCCAACAAAGGTCAAACCTAAATGTGATATGGACATCTCAAAGCTGAGGCAGAGACGTGAAAAACGAAAAAGCGTACATGAAGATATTCAGGGTCTTCCATTTGCAGATGAAGAAAAATTAATTTCACCTGTTGATCCTATTGGATCTTCTGATGTGTTTTTAACACCTAAAGAATTATGTAAACCAGATTTGTTATCAAATGTAAATTCATCTATACCTTCAAAAACACCTGATTTAATTGATGAAGATAGATATTTACGTGTACAAAGTACAGTTGATCAAGAAAAAGCTCGTCAAGAAGCAAGAGCACGTGCCAGATTAAAAAGTGATGAAGAACTTGGTTTAAGCCCTAATAATTATCGCAAAAAGTATCGTCGGCAGCTTTCGTTGAATTCCATTAATTATGATGAACTTTGTAGTGATGAGTTTTGTGATCAAGATGATGAACTGGAAGATGACATAATAAGTAACATTTGTCAAATGAAAAATACTGGAATTGAGGATACCTTCAACATGATCAAAAAGACTGAGCTCTGTCCAAGAACTAAAACTCCAGAAACACCACTTGCATCTAGTCAACAATTTTTCCAACCAATAGAATCGAAATTATCCTCAACTGAAGATGAATTATTTTTATCGACAGATTCTTTAGATATCCCAGTGAAGAAAGCAGATTTATCTCAGAAAAAGGTAGCTCCTATCATAAAACCTCCAAAGCATTCCACTGTCACCAGTTCATCTGAAACTAGTCCTGACATTTGTATTGTAGAACCATCATTTGATTCCAAGCCTAAAACTAAAAGCAAAAATTCTCTTCTTGATGGTTCAGGAGAAGAAGAGAAATCCAAAAACAATGGAAAGAAGTCAATTTTCTCAATTTTAAATTTTGGTAAAGGCAACCAGTCGAAAGAGAAGGCAAGACAAAAATCAAAGAGCTCTGAAAAAGATCTTTCAACCTCACTTCCTAATGATATTGGAGCTAGGTCTGCTGTCAAAACCAAACCTTTCTCCAATTTAAAACTTACAAAATCAAAAGAAAAATGTCCAAAACCTAAATCTAAATCTGCTCCACCAGAAAGTTTGCCAACATCACCACTTGAAAACAATTTTCCTCAGGAAGAATCAACTAATATTTCATTCAGTGCTCAACTGGCCAAAACCATCCCTAAATACACAGTCTATAGAAATCCAGAAACTACCATATCTACTTTTCCTGTTCATTTACCTGTACCAAAAATGGAAAACGGACTTGCACCTAAAGCTTCTGGTAAGTTTCTTCAGTTGCAAATTCAGCTTTAAGTTCTGAAGATGTTGCTGGCTACGATGTTTGTCTTATAAGTGGCTTGACTGTTAGTTTTGTTTATTCAAAGCATTTTGTTGTCGCTCCTCCCACTTTAAATGGAAAGCCCAAATTGTCCTGTTTTGTTTATTGTTTATGTGTCAAAGCTTGATTCATAAAATTTACTGCTTTACTATTGACTATATTTCTGAAATTCTTTCTTTATGTCAACTTTTATTATATTTGCATAGTATTGTGGCATGCTTTATTTTAGAAGATGCTGTTAACTGCATTGACTAATAAGCTTGTTTATTTTTATGATTCTTGATATAATGTGAATGTGCATGTTGCTTTCTTTTCTTTTATTTGTTTAACACCATTCTTTTAATCTATTAAAATGTAAGCTATGTTGATTTAATTTAGAATCAGAATCAGTTAGCAAATTAAAGTTTTTTTATAGACATTTATATAGTTATTGCTTAATGTGAAATATCTTTGATTACTTCTATTCATTTTCCCTAATATATTTATTTCATGAACTCAACAGCAGTATTTCTCAATCATAAATGTTTAAGCTAACTTTTGCCTCAAAATGGGGAAGAGAGAAATAATATTGCATTAGATAGCTATTATTGACTTTCAGGCTAATCATAAAATTTATATTTCTTGTTTAAAAAATTACTGATATTGTACAATTTATTAAATAATATACACTTACTTTTCATAACATTCTAGTTTTATGAGACTGATGCATAAATACTTTTTAATATCTGAGAATTATCTAGAAATATTATCAATTAATAAATATAGATGTATGTGTAAACCTAACATATGATTTTAATTTTACTGTGTGTCAATTCATATTTAGACATTTTATTAATTCTAACTTTCAAAACACTATTGGATACTATTTTTTAAACTGTCATATTCAAAATTTCCTTAATGTGTTATAATATCTACCTAAATAATTTTCTATATGTCTCTCATAATTCTGATTACATAATTATATAACCCATTATTCTAAACTACTTCCAAGCTTTTAAACCAAGGGTTGATAGTATGACAATCTTGAGACAAAATTACATTTATCAAGATGAAATCTTTTCTTTAACACAATGTGCCAAGTTGGAGAAAAACTGTCAACTCTTCCCTGTCATTAAAATGTGGTTCAAAGTTACAGAGGCCATCCTAACACGATGCTCATGCCCCTTCAAAACAAGGTGTTGACCCAATTTAACTAAAACCCATTATTTCATATTAATATTAGGACTGTAATTACATTAGCATTATCACATTCCTTCAACAGTTATTCTTTTTGTACAGTTTCAAAATTAGTAAT
>JAPMOQ010006317.1:2232357-2298880 GCA_026543055.1 Argiope trifasciata | reverse complement strand
TATTTTTTTGAAGTGATGTGAAGAAGACTGTATTTGTTTAAATTATCTTATCATTTTGTGCATAAATACTTAATCATTTTAATATATAAATGTATAATTAAATTTTTTAATGAATATTAAATGTTGTTAACATTTTTTTTTTTTTTTCATTTTATTAGTAAAAGTTAAAATTTTTATGCAAATTTCGGTCTATAAATTTAAGAATTTTTACTTTATGCATGCTTTGTTTATTATGCAACTAAATTTAAATGTATTGTTCTTAATTTTTACCTGTAATGATGCAAGTTTTTTTTTTTAATGAGTAAAATAATATTTTTATCTTAGGAAACTTGGATGTTCAACGTCCTTAACCTTCTATTTTTATTTTTTTGTTGTTGTTGCCCTATAATTATTTTAGCTTAATTTTGTCTTTAACATATCAGCATGTATTGTAACATTTGTATGTAGTTGATAAGTAACATATATTAGAACTAACTTGTTTTTAAATTTATTTATTTTTTGTAATATACTTGAAATATTAATTTAAAAGTTTGTTTTTTGACATTTGCTAGCATAATTGTAAATTAAGTTTTAGATTTTTATAATTGGTTTCATCTGGTGATTCTAATTGTACTCTCCCTCCTTCTCTGTCTCACTTTTATAGAAGATAGCTTTAGTGATGAAGAGGATACCCAAGGTAGTAGATCTGGACATTTTCCCAGTTCGGAGAAAGCTGACAAAGTAAATATTTGATTTGTACTTTTTTCTATTTGTTTTATTTATCTGATTATATCAATGTTATTTTTTTAATTTGCTGTTTTGATCCTGCATAGATCAATGCCCTTTGCAATTTGTCTATTAGGACTACATGGTTGCAACATGCCTTGAATTTATTTTTAAAACTTGTTCTCATTTTTAATTTGTTTGAATATTTTATTTCTATTCTTTTGGATTTCCTTTTTGGGAGTGATGGTTACCTCAACAAAAACATGCCTTTTTAAATAAATATTTGTTTTATTTTGTTATAAATTACTCAAGATGTGTAGATAATTTGATTATTATTCAGATAATTCAACTTTAAAGTTGTCAATTTTCTCTTTTAAAAAATGTTTTTTTTTTTAATCTCTTCCCCTGCCTTATTTATTTCCATGTTTTTGTTCTGCCACTGACCAACTAATATTTATAAAAAATATGAATTCCTTCAACTACAATAAAATCATTAATTCTAACTATTCTATGCACTTACTTTACATTTCAGAAAATATTTTTAATTACACACGTGAACACTATATATTTGAGGAACTGCATAAATGTCTTTTTATTTGTTTTCGACATATAAGAAAAATTTTGTTATTTTCTGTTCATCTGAAAATATTTTTATCAACATTTTTGGAGCTGTAATAACTTAATAATTGAATCTCAACTGTGTGATCAGTTGATTATAAATTCCTGTGTAAAAACCATCTTGTAGCAACTGTAAAAAAGAAAAGAAAATTGTATCATTTTTATCTCATATGTTCAAAATTAGAGGAACTATAATAATAAAATAGCTTTTTTATTATTCAAATAAAATTTTAATATATGAAAAATGTATTCAAATACTGTTTTTTAATTAATTAATTTACCTAATTAATTTGCTTTAAAATGTGTGGGAGGAGGTTCATGTTATTTTTATTTTAGTTTTAATTTTGAAAATCTTATTACTACACTTTTTAGTCTTCTCTTGACAAAGAGAGAAGGGCTCAAAGAATTCTACAGAAAGTTCAGCGGCAACAGGTGCTCAAACGAATACGTAATGCACAAGAAACTCAACGGAGAATTGAGGAATTAGAAATTCAATTAAAAGAACTTGAGCAACAGGGGGTTGAAGTCGAAAAAATGCTCAGAGGTGAAGGTATGGATTTTTGAAATATTTTTATTACTTAAATCTGTGATTTTAGCCCTGTGTCTTATTATTATAATTTTTGGATTTTGTTTACTTTATTATTTTTCTCTTTGTTTTTGCTGACTGTTTAAAAATTGGAATTGATATGAAATCATTTTTATTGCATAACTTTGTTATTTTAAAAATTTATATGCATATTACTTTTTTTCTGTTTTTAATAAATCTATAAAAATAATGTTTAAATATTATCAAATTACTATGTTCAAACTGCAAATTCGGATTTTTTTTACTAAAAGTTACTTTTATTTAGGTAATCGTAAAGGCAAAACAGAAGCTGAACTTATGCAAGAATGGTATACTCTCATTCATACAAAATATAAATTAAACAGGGAGGTTCAAGAGAACATGATTCGGTGAGTATAGCTTAGTGTTTCTTATAATAAAATATATTATTAGTCTCTCTTATGAATAATTTGTGTCTGCATGATGACTTTGATGTTTAGATAGTTGTCATGAAATTAATTTATGTATCAATATTTTTCCATGTTTTAGATTAAAAAGCCTTGAATTAGAGGATCGCCAATGCAAATTACAGCAAGAATTTAATCAAAGGAATGCTGAAGGTAATTTTTTATGCACTTAATATAAGTGCTTGAAGCTGAATTCCTTTAAATTTGCTGAACAAATTTGAAACATGTTTTGATATTAATTTTAAAACCCTGTTTGTTTATTAGTTATCTTATGTCAAGAAAGTTTTTATTTTATTTATTTATTTATTTTGTAATATTTTATTTGCTTTTTGATGTGCAAGTGATCTGAAATGTCGTACAACTTTGTGTTAATTACGCTATTTTAATATTTGCTAAATTTTATTATTTTTAGTCTATTAATTTAATTTAATTTTGATTTTTTTTAATCAAATGTCCACATGGTACTGAATTTCAGAAGTATATATTTGATTGTCACATTTTTAATATTAAATAGTGAATTAAAAACTCTAAAAGTAGAAAACAATTTTTATTAAATTTATTTACCTTTATTTTGAAATATAATTAAATGAAGTTCACTTATTACTGGTTTTTTTGTTTGTTTGTTTTTCATATCTGTTGTAATCCTTTTTATAGATTAAAAATGCTCTTTTGAAACAATAAACTCATTTAAAATGTAAAAATTGGTTCATTTTCTGAATTCTATTTTCAGAAAAGCTTTAATGTTAACTTAATAGAACTCATATTTTTTTTTAAGGATAAATGTTAACTTACTTGCTAGTGAAGCTTTATAAGTATATTAAATTAAATTTTTAATATTATTTAAGTAGTTAAAGTTAAACCTCTGTTTAATCTGATTAACAAATGAAACTAAACTAAATTTTGGTAATTTAAAATATGAAGGGTGTCCTATAGATTTTATACTGTCACTTATGCGATTTTCTTCTTTTCAATTGTATCTCAAGTTAAAATATTCAAAGTAAATAATATTCATTTATGTCAAAAAAGTGAAAAAAAAAAATCTTTAAATCTGTAGGCTCTCAAAAGAACGCAACCCAATTATTGGAAGAGCGTAAAATTCTGGATGAAATGCTCAAAATTGTGGATCAGAGAAATGAACTTGTAGCAGCACTAGATCAGCTAAGACTGAGGTATGTCATTTATAGTATACATTAATTTTGTCTTAAATATGTTAATTATTATGTTTGGGTTAAATTATAAGCTTTCAAAGTTAGAAAATGGAATAATTTGCAAACAAGACATTAGAAATCAGAACTTTATTATTTATTACATGGATGGTTACTAAATTTAAAGGTAAATTAAACTTCGGTTTTAATAATGTAAGCAAATAAAACTGAAAACATATTGTTCAAATGAAAAAAATTTGCTTTTATATTTTAATTTATGTTACTTAATAATTCAATATTTTATTTTTTTATTTGAATGCTTGCATTTGAGTTATAAAATAATTCTTTGCTGTAAATTGGTCTTTTGTATATTGCTCTTTTTTTACTTTAAAGGGTTTTTTAGAATTTTACTGAGATTTTATAATTAAAAATTAATTATTTTAATTTTATCCTCAATAAACTTCAGAATATGCTATTGGAAAGAAAAAAATTCAAATAAAAAGTTTTTTTAATAATACCAATTTCTTCCTCTAGTTGGTATCCAAGTAATTTGTTACTGTGTTTTGCATTGTTTGATTACTGGTTTTGTATTCACATATGTTACAAAAATGTTAGAATGCATTTTTATTAATGTAGTAAATAAATATAAATAATACAGGCAGATGGCTCAAGTCAACAGGATGTAGAGCATAAATTAAATCTGAAACTTAATCATTCTACTGTAGCTCTGATTGCAAATTTGTATTTATTTTTAAAAAATTATGTGTGTTTAAAATACTATGATTGACTTCATTCCTTTTTTTTTTTTTTTTTTTTTTAATTCTATCTTGCAGGGAAGAAGAGGAAGAGAAGACAATTACTACTTCTGATGTATTTACAAAAGGTATAAAATCTCCAATATCAGCAGGAGATAAGAGCTGAAATACTTTTAAGATTACATGTATATTTTAATTTTGTGATGAGTTTCTTTGCGTGCTTTATAGCATAACAAAAACAAAACATGACAAATTGAAACTCTTGTCTTTTTTTTATTATTATTTAATTTTTTTAATGAAAGAAGGCTTAACTAACTTTCAATGTGGTCAGCTCTAAACCTGAGCTCTTCTCTTATTGCATTCATTTCACGTATTGAAGACGGATGCCGATGCAAGTTCATTCCTACTAATTTGTAGAATATGCATTTTATAGCTTTTCATATAAAACTGAAGATTAATCTCTGCACATGTCAGATATATTTTTAACAGAAATAAATATTAAGAGATGACCATTATGCCGTAGACTAGTGTGGTCTGAACACATTTTATCTTCTGAGTCATTTCCGTCAGAAAATTAAAGGCCACAAAAAAAGGGCAAAAGTTTGTAATCCTAAATACACTTTCTAATATTTGCATGCAAGTTTTTGTATACTTCATTAATTAAATATTTATACATTAGCATAATTTATAAAATCTTAAATTTTTGTAAGAAAAGCTACCCGAGTAGAGACTTGCAAACCAACAATTAAAAAAAGTTTCTATGCAATTGATTCTCATATCTATAAAGGCAGAGTTTCTTTTTAAAAGCTATAAACAAAAATTGTGTTAAGTTTGTTATTTTTTTATCCAGCTTTTTTTTTCCACTGTAAATTCAAAAGCATATTTTCATGCAACATTTCCATTGTAATATTTTTAAGATGGAATGTTGCACATTAATGAATGTTATTATGAATAATTTAGAATTAGTTCTCATTATTCATTGAAATCTTTGAAAGAAAAAAAAATTCTCTGTATTGCTACTACTTAATTTTTTTTTTTTTTTTTTTTGTACATTGGTGCTTAAGTATTGTTTAATCATTTTTCAAAAAAGTTATATTCATTTTTTAAATTCATCTGCATTCTTTTTACAACATTCTCATGAATTTAGCATTGATTATTCTGGACGTGTGAGCTATATCACTTAATTTATTTTTTAAAATGCTCAGTATTGTATTACCTCAAAAGTATGATAGGTGTGTTTTTTTTTTAATAAATAAATAAACATGCTGTTGAATTTTAATATGTAATAATTACCCCTATTTGTGCAATAGTTATATTTTGAGTAACAGAAACCTTGTGTTTGGAAATTTATGTTGATGTTGTGTGCGTAATTTGTTTCATAAATTTACTTGTATCTCTAAATTATGTATTGTTTATGTTTTGTTTGTCATTTTGATCTTTTATTAATGCATTTTTTCTATAGAAGTGTAAATCTTTGTTATTATTTAGTTGTTATAAAATTCCTCTTGTTCAATAACTTTGCGTGTAAAAAGTATTGTATAAAAATATGAAATTAACTACATATATATCTATTTGCATCTGATCGATGACATAGCTAAAGAAAAATTTTTTTTTTTGGACACCTTTTAAAGCTTGCACTATAGAAAATACTTTGGTTGAAAACAGTTCTTTTTTTAAATCAATTTCGTTTCTCCTTATTGAAAAGCATTCTGTTGTGGTTTTGTGCATTTATTTTTTCTATTAAAAAAGACATTTGTAAATTTTTAATAAGTTTTTATGTGTCCTATTTTAAATTTTAAGGGAGAAAAAAAACAAGCCTTGGAGTTTGTGATATGTATATCTTTGTATCATAGTGTATTGTCAAAGAATAACATAGAAAATGTTATACAGTCTTGCTTCCATTTTTATGTTTTTGTAACTTATATAACTATTATTTGTGTGCTTTACATTATTCCAATTTTAAAAGCTTTGTTATTGTAGTTATTTATCTTGGCTGAAAATGCCTGAAATGTGTGATAATGGAAAAATAAAATCTTTTATTTTGCCTTTTCTAATTCTTTATTCAATTTTAACTTCATGACTTCATAATATTATAACATAAGTATCCTTTTAGTTATTGAAATCTCCTTGAATTATTTTTGTTTTTCTTAAAAAATTACTCAATTTCTATTAAGTCCTTTAAAAAACAGAGCGCATAGAATCATTAAAAGTCCTTAACTGCATATTTCAATAGCCCTTATATAACTTCATAAAAATGTTTGTCTTGTCCAGTAGTAGTTTTTTTCTTTCTGTTGAAAAGCATTTCATTATGCGATATCTGCTTAATTACATGATTATGTTTTCTTTCCAATATCTTATCTTTCAATACTGAATCAGACTTGAAAGAATCCAGAGGTGAGGGATGATAGGTTACCTTGGATAAAACTGATTGTTTGGGAAAATATAGTCCTTTTATTTACTTGATTCTTCTCACCTAATTTTAAGGGGGGAGGGGGCATTTTTAAATTCAGTTTATATACAGTGAAACCTCGTTACAACAATATTTTAGGGACCAAATAAATATATTATTGTAGAGAGGCATATTGTTATATCGAGGGCCCACATATTTTGAGC
Source organism: Argiope trifasciata (assembly GCA_026543055.1). Classification (NCBI taxonomy): domain Eukaryota; kingdom Metazoa; phylum Arthropoda; class Arachnida; order Araneae; family Araneidae; genus Argiope; species Argiope trifasciata. The sequence continues at coordinate 2,292,033 of JAPMOQ010006317.1, read as the reverse complement.
CTTTAATAAGAGTTTTTTTTTTATTATTATTAGTTTAAGGTGCATAACATACTACTTTTAAGTCTATATTTAGAAGAAATTAATTTGTAAAATACTAATAATAGTGGTTTAAATACTAAAAAAAAAATATAAATTCAGAAAATACGCACATAAATATTCACATACCTGAAAACACTTTTTATTGAAAATAATCCAATATTTTTGTTTGTTTATTCATTTTTTTAACTTTTAAGTTCACCAATACTGTATGCATTGAGTCTAGTGCACGAAAATGTTCTTCATTTGTCGACGGAAGGCTTGAAAAAAATGTCCGTAGAGAATTCACGGATTGAAGAGCTTCCTGGGATGACAATAAGGACTGCGATGGACCTGTATTATCAATATCTTCATCATTGTTTCCTATCTCATCAGTAATTTCAGAGAGAATATCTTCATCAGTAACTGCTGCGAAAACCATAAGATCATCTGCTGTTAAATAGTCTTCTATACTAATTCCAAACTTTTTACCGCTTGTTTCCTCAAGTTAGGATACGGATTTTTTGATGTGCAAAACACATTCTTGATCATCTGAGAGATCATTGTCTATGGAATTTTCATCATTATTAGATTTCTTATCTTCCATAACACAAAGACCGGCCTTTTTCCAGCAATTCCGAATGGTTTTTTCTGTTACTTCCCACCAACTTCCAGCAATATTGTGACACGCTTCCTTGACATTTACATCTTTGAAAGGGTCTTCTACTTTATTTTCAAAGTTTACAAGTATGGAGTCCACCAACCGTTTTCTGTAATATCCTTTGAAGCACTTAATTATGCCCATATCATGTGGCTGTAAAATTGAAGTGCAATTGGTAGGGAAAAAAGCTATTTCAATATTTTGTTGCTTTGGAAATGACGTGTGAGCACCGCAGTTATCTATCAACAAAACGATTTTTTTCTTTCTCTTCTTCATTTCATTGTCTAACTTCTGTAACCATTCGGAAAAAAGTTTAGACGTCATCCAAGCCTTCTTATTTGCTTTATACTCCACGGGAAGACTTTTCACGTTCTTAAAGCTCCTTGGCTTCAATGATTTACCAATGACGAGAGGTTGTATTCTATGCGTTCCTGTGCTATTTGTACACAGAAGAACAGCCAGTCTCTGCTTTGATTTCTTCCCTCCATAACACTTTTCACCCTTGAATGCCAATGTTCGATCGGGTTGGAAAAACAGCCCAGCTTCATCTGCATTATAAATGTCTTCTGGAGCATACTTTTCTAAGATTTCTTTCATCTTGTTTTGCCGCCATTCATTTGCATCGTTTATCGGGGCTGACTTTTTCTCTCCGTGAACTTCTTGGAAAGTTATTTCATGACGATCTCGAAAACGCATTAACCAACCATTGCTAGCTTTGAAAGTTTCGTTCCCTAGCATTGCTGCAAATTTCCGTGCTTTTGCACATAATAAAGGACCATTTATTGGGACATTTGTTGCTCTCATCTCTTGAAACCATTTTAAAACAGCAGCATCAATGTTTTCATTTGTCGCAACCTTCAGTCGTTTTCGCTCTGGGTTAATTTCATTTGAAGTTACAGCATCTTCGATTTGCTTTCTCTTCTTTAGGAAGGTTGCAACTGTATATTGCGATAATCCAGGTTTCTTAGCCACATCAATCTGCTTCATTCCCTCATCAATATCATTGATAACTTTCAGTTTATCTCGAAAAGATAGTTGCTTTCGCCCAGCCATCTAAAGGCCTTATCACTCGGCAAAATATTTTCGGCGCTTTCCCTCAGCAAACGACAAGGAAAGTGTGTGACATCACTTAAAAGTTTCACATGATTTGTTGAATTTCGTTCGCGGACAATATTTTCGATAACATTTTCGAACTTGTTCGAATAAGTTGTCGATTATGAAACTTGCTTGACCGGTTGTTGAGGGTAGAAACGGAAAAGGGCTGGCGACATTTCACCGTGTGATAAGGCCTTTAGGGAACAATATCGCTTGAAAGAAAGAAAAGTTTAAACCAAATGTTTCGCCTAGAGCTCAAAATCGTTAAAGACTATAAAACAACCTTTGAACTCACTTTTCAGTACGTCACTTAACAACACCCCGCCTCCATCTCCCTCTGTTCCTCTAACAAAGGGCACTTGTTCTGTGACAAGGTGAAAAGACAGGTCCAGATGTCCTTAAACCTTATCAGAATTCCAAAGCTTACTGGGAAATGAGACTAGGCATACATTTACACTTCACCCCCCCTCACCCACTCCAATTCCCAAAAGGGTGGTCTCCATCTGTTTTGAAATCTGAACAATAGCTATTTATTCAGGGATAAGTTTAATATCCACAATGAGTCTTAATAGAGGGAAAAAATAAAAGAAAACGAAAAAAAAAGCGTTTGAAAATCAAAATATTACTATAAAGGGAGAAAATAATACTGAAATTTAGACTGAAAAAATCGTTTTACAGAGGTTTATTGTTCTAGAGAATATCGCAATATTGAGGGGAGATTAACATTAGTTTATATGCAAAATCGCCGGGACCACAAAACATTATTGTAGTAGAGGGAGTTATTGTTGTATCGGGTATCGTTGTAGCGAGAGTTTACTGTATTCATATAATTATCTTGTGATTACTTGTTTATCGAACGTTTATTAGTTATATTTCAGCATCTTTTACTGAATCATCATTAACAATTATTTAAATAGTTTTGCTACAATCAAATTTTAACTGTGTGCCAGAAAATGTGTATTTAATTCTCTGTGAACTTTTAGAGTTGAATACACTAAATTGTCAAAGGCTTCCAGAAATAAAAGTAAATCAAAATATTTATGATGCTTTAAATTTATCTGTAGATCATTTGTTACTCTTATCAAAAGATATTGAAACTCTATTAATGGAAATAAAACTTTTTTCAATCTTGTTTTATGAAGTTTACAAAAAAAAAGTATTATAATCTTTAAAAAAAAGTTCGTTTTGCTCTATCTCTGCAACTGAAACTTCCAAAAAGACATTTGTAGAATTATGTCCATCTTTGAACATGATAGTTAAAAAATGCTGTGAACTAGAAGTTCAAATTTAGAATGTTGTTTTAACAACAAATTGTTAATTTCCATCAAATTTTAAATGAAATCCATTCATTGAAAATCTATCATAAGTGAATACTATAACTTCAAAATAGAAAGAGCTACTCAGTAACATTTTCCATTAAGTTTCAACATTTAAAATATAAATCTATATCAAATTTTGAACCTAATCCATCAAAGATTTGAGTGTCCATCAATCAATATTTGCCTGCATGTGAAGGCAATAACTTGAAAAATATCAACTTAGAAGATGAGATGTGTTTATCTTAATACTAAAATGGTTACTGTCACATATTTGTATTCATTTGCCAACCAAAAATGTTTCAATATGCAGATTTTTTAAAAATTAAATAAAAAAGGTCGATATTCATGACTTTTATAACCTCACTTAAGGCCCCTATTTTTTTACGTTGGGAGAAATGAGACACCTTTATTAGGAAATATGCAACAACATTTTAGAAAGACATTTTCTGTTAGTTTAGCATATGTTGTAGCCCATACTAAACCATTTGCTCTAATGTATCAAAGTGATGGTCTACTTTTATCTTTTTATATATTTAATATATATTAGTTAGTGTAAGGCAATGGGATAGTCTTAAGATTTAAAAAAAAAAATTCTTTATTGAGAATCGTACACTTAAAGATTATTTTACAATGAATTGCTGATGGCAGTCTAATTTTTCTAATCATGCCTCTTGTTCTGCAATTGATAATGCGAAGGCAGACATTTGAAGGGAAAAATTATTTAAAACCTTACATTCTACAAAAGAAATATCCTGTAATCATATCTGCCTTTCAAACATGGTTACCTATAACATGTTTTAAAAATATTGAAATGCAAAATGAATAGATCTTCAGTAAAAAATGGATTCTTTAAAAAATTCTAAATTCCTTCCAAAGATCAATCTTATGTAACTATTGTAAGGCAGTGCAAATCATTCTCAGGAGCAACATCTTTATTAGGAAATGTGCAAAAAAAGTTTGTTTTGTTACATTGCCAACGGTGTTGAAAACGTGAGCATTTCCTACAATTTTTAAATCTGATCATTTTTACATAAAATTTCGAATATATGGTTCTACTTCTGTATTTTTATTTAATTAGTTTTACTCTGATCATTAAACTTGTAACCATGCATATTTAAACAGTTGAAGGGTTTGCTGCAAAAAGGAGGCAGCTCCAATTATTCAAGTTTGTAGAAAACCTGCTATATCTCCAGAAGCTACCTCTTTAATGCAACAAATTAATGAGACAAACAGCTCCATCGCTTGAGTTAATGCGACATCTAATAATAGGAACTATATCTTTCTGCCACTAAACGAACGAGTTTTTATTTTACAATGTACTAGCATATGTAACTCCAAATTCCCCTAATTGGAACTATATCTTTTTTATAGCAAACCCTTCAATTTCAAAGTATAAAAATGAAATAAAGGTAAAAGTTTTACTTCATTTTTTCTTTTAAAATATATTGCTGGTATTAAAAATAGTCGAACCTAGCAATGAAAATTAAATTTTAGCCCCTAACTTCTAAGCAATTGTAGCTATATCTGAAAACTGAATGGATTTTTAGTCTAAATGTGATGGTATTTCTGCTTATTTTTCTATCTTCAATCTATAAGAAGTAATGAGGCAATGGAAATTTCAATTTCTTAACTTTCCCAATCTCTACGAGTCCCTTGATGGCCTATCTACGAACTCATCCAAGATTTTAAAATTCTGGAGACATGATTGATGAATATATGCAAATATTTTCCCGAAAATGGCTCGTGAGAATTATTGCAGTAATCTTCCAATAAAGAATGCAAGTAAAAAGAAACAATGGAGGTATTTGCCAAATGCCGCTGTCCAATTAACGGAACATGAGAATCGGTAAACTAATTCATTGAGCTCCTTCTATAATGTTTCGTCTATCTAAATTCGCTATTAAACAGCTGGAGCCGAGCAGTGAATGTCAACCTTGATTAATTTTTAAGTAATAATGTGAATTTTTAAAAATGTATCGTAAATTCATTGCTTCCAAATCGCCAGCATCCTGGCACAGAGGTAGCGTGTCTTCCTCGTAATCTGGGCGTCCCAGTTCAGGCATGGTTGTTCTTCTGTGCTCTATCTGTGAGTTGTATGAATATGCCCCCCTGTAAAAAAGGGGTTGTGCAAGCGTATGTGTGTGCCATCTTCATGTGAGCTAGAAGTCAAGACTTCTGCCCTCTGCATGCTCAGGAGTCTTTACCCTCAAAAGCTTCTGTACCCCCTTTCCGTGGAAACACGGATACGACATCATCATTACAGCTTCCAAATTTTATTAAGAACAATAGAAACTTTTCAAATTATTTATTCACAAACAAATAAGAAAACTAATTAATTTGCGACGAAAACCAAAAGAATTTTTCTCTTAATTATTAAACCAGTGGCTTAAATTGAAAAAGATTCATTGTCGGTCTTAAACTGTCCAAAAGCACAGTTCACACATAGACAATGATATCAACGCCATTATAAAGGCACCCAAGAAAGAAGCCACTGGAAAAACGGAGCAACTGCAGTAATTATGCTATCTTCTTCATTGATGTTTAGGGTCTGATCGTTGGTTTCTTGTTTATTACTTTCAGGAACTTGAATAACTTTAGTTTTAGGAAACGTATTCGCTTTGCGACATATAGGACATCGTTTTCTCTTCTTCAACCACGTGTCTACACAGGACTGATGAAATGCATGGGAACATGGGAGATTTTTCATTTTCTTCCAGCCTGATGAATCCAAGCAAATTGAGCATTTATATTCGGTAAGAGTATTTATGCTAAATGTCTGCCCGTCTTTGCTGGTTCTTGCATCTTCTACTACAGATGAAATTTTCTTTTTGACATTTTTTACAGGTCCAAAGCGACGATTATACTTCCGACGTTTCTTCATTTTCCCTTTAAATATGGAAGATGCAGCAATCTCGATTACCATACTAAAAGCGATCAAAGAATGCTTCCGTTTTCGAGTAGTAACAACGATTTCCTAAAAAGGGGAGAAAGAGAGAACAAATGAGAGATATGTAGCGAAAAATATTTCCTTAATATAATAAGTAATTCAATAATCTCTGCAAAGGCTGTACTCTTAATAGAATTATTCGCATAATAATCATTAATTGAAATCTAGTTTAGAATGCACCTTCACCTAACCGATTATGTCAAGGCTCCACAATCAAGAAGCAAAATGTCTGGTGTAACTGTTTTACAACTTTGTTTATCTAGTTGACCATTTTGATTGGTGGCTTATCACACTTAGTGAAATGAAGAGGCACTACATTTCAATTCAAACGAAATTTTATTTCCTATATCCCACTTAGAGAATTCTTTATTTTAATACATCGTAATATTTCATAAATTAAATAATATTCATCTCTAATACTTAAAAAAATGAAAATTAGGCTCTCTTAGTATGTTTGTCTATTGGTAATCTCTAGAACATTAACTACAAGGTTTTCGAAAAAGTTTTTCACGCCTCCAATATAATAATTTCAGCTCTAATTATAATCATTGATAAAGCAGAAATAAATGGTGACTGGGGTATATTATTTCATTATTCACCTTAAAAAGTAACTTAAACAGTTAAGTGTTTTTCTTTCCTGTCATCTAGACCTATCAAATTTGGCTGAAGTATTTTGCTATCATTGCGACTTGGGATATGATAGTGTATGCTTTACTATGTGTCAAAAAAAGATGAAATAGATTTCAATAAACTAATCTAAACAATTTGCAAATTTTAAAATGTATTGATACAGCTAATAATTTTTTAATGCAATAAAAGATACGTTCCAACAATTAAGTAATACATTTGTAATATTACAAGCATTTAATATTCACACCTTTTTATCACGATTATCAAGCAGAATCTTTAAGAATCAAAATGTTTTGGAATAAATTTCTGGCAACAGCTTTTTATTTGAAATGAGAAATATCGTCTGCTAAATGAATTCTTCCTTCAAAATGTGGCCTTTAAATGTAAACAAATTGTAGCTTAAATAATATGTTTTTGAGCTTTTTTCTAGGAAAAATAATCCTATTCCATGATTCTAAAATGTTGTGGAGTGCATAGTATCAAAATTTCTTAAGTACAAATAAGCAATAGTATTTTTTGGCAAGTGAAAAACTTTCAACCATTATTTCGAAGTGGAAAGAAGATGACAAACGAATATTCGATAAAGGTACGTACTTTTTCAAATAGTTCTTAAATCACTGACATTTAGACATTTTGCAGCACACAACCTTTCTTTTATAAATTTAGTTTTATACTAGTTTTTATTGCATAAAATTCGGGGAAAAGATTTTTTTATTTTATTTATTATGACTCAAGACTTAAAAGCAGCTAGGCTTCTATAAAATGTTCTTGAAGTAGAAGCTTGGTGTTTGCTAATACAATAATAACAAAATGAAGTTTAATCAGAACTTGACCAATTATATTTAAAAAAGGGTAATATTATCTTAATATCTTTAATTATATATTTACAAATAACTGAAACTCATTCTAAATTTATATACAGTGGCACAAAAAATTGAGAGTACACCTTAATTTTACTTGATAAATCCGACTTCCAATATAAATAACATATCACCGAGAAGTTTAAACATGTTTTTATTTTTCCATATAAAAAATTGTTTAATTTAAAGTTAAAATTGAGTACAATCAAAGAAAGATTTCTAAACTGAAAAATTTCAGAAGGGTTTTGAATAAACATACACCGATTCTTGCCTCAAAAAATTGAGAGTACACCAATGAAATTTTTGCAATATTTCGCATAAAAATAAAGTGTCACTGCTAAGTTGCATGTCTTTTGACTTTTATAATGACCTTTAAACGTTTTTGTACCGATTTGACCAATTTTTTGATGGTATTTGAAGATATTTTACCACACTTTTCTTGCAACACTTGTTTTAAACAGGTTTTGTTTCTAATTTTGTGTTTTTGAACCACTTTTTTCGAGTATGGCCCATAATATATGGTAATAGCCAATGGTGTTGATGTCGAAGTACTATGTTGGTATGTGTAACTGCTGTATTTAATGAAAAAGACACCATATTCTGACGTTACGTGCACTCTGTTTGGGGTCGCTGTACTGCTGAAAAATGGAATTTCCATCTAAACCCAAATTCTTAACAATCTCCTTTAGATTCCTGCGAAGTTTATAATAACATCTATAAGAATTAAATTTTCTAATCTGGATGAAGCCATGCAACCTTAAATCATGACGGAGTCACCACCATGTAGGACGTAATTTTTTTAAAATTCATAACAGTATTATAGTACAATTACTGTCACTGCCAAAAATAGTGAGTTTTCTTACATTACTAAATATAACTTTCTTCAATTACGCTTTTTATACAAACTTCAACTGCTTTGTCTTGATTTGCAAGATGATGGTTTCTCTCTAATAATGCAACTTTTATACCTAGGTTGTCTAACGACATTTCGCGCAATTTCAGCACTTACATTTTTACCTATGATTTAAGAAATTTCTGCTGTAAGTTGGATGAACCTTATAGTTGCGGCAATCTTAAGAAAAGTGTTAAAAATTTAGCTTCAGATGGAAATTCTATTTTTCAGCAGAATGTACGTAACGTCAAAATATGGTATCTTTTTCATTATAAACAGCAGTTATACCCACCAACACAGTACACCGACATCATTGCAATTGAATATTACCACATATTGAGGGCCAAACTCGAGAAAGTGGTCCAAAAACACAAAATTAGAAACAAAACCCATTTAAAACAAGTGTTGAAAGAAAAATGGGATAAAATAGTTTCAGATTTCTCCAAAAATTTCTCAAATCGGTACAAAGACGTTTAATGATCATTATAAAAGCCAAAAGACATGAAATTTAGCAGAGACACTTTATTTTTATGTTAGATATTGCAAAAATTTCAAAGGTGTACTCTCTATTTTTTTTGAGGCAAGAATCGGAGTATGTTTATTCAAAATGCTTCTGAAATTTTTCAGTTTTTTGTTGATTGTACTTTATTTTTACTTTAAAATTAAACAATTTCTCACGTGTAAAAATAAAAACATGTGTGCCCTCCTCGTTATTTGCGCTATTTATATTGGAAGTCGGATTTATCAAGTAAAAATAAGGTGTACTCTCATCTTTTTGAGCCACTGTACGTCCTAGTAGCCATAGGCAGCTATATATTCTGCCTAATTGGATCCTACTGTATTATTTAAAATTGAATTGCTAGTAATAGGAAAATATCAGTGGCATCAAAAATAAACCAGATATACAGCTTTAAATAGCTAGCATAATGCTGATAAATATTTTCTGAGGGAATGTGGCTCAACGCAGAACAGTTTATAGAATCATGAAAACTGTTTAAGAGGAAATAGAATAAAACATGCATATGTGTGATGAAGCATGGTTTTATCTAAATGATTATAAGAAATATATATCCATTTACTATCGGGAAAGAAGTGTAAGATATGCGCAAACCTGGTTCCCTCAATGCAAAGAATTATTCAATAAGAAGCTTATAATTGTCGCAGAGTTCTCCTGCAATAGGAAATTAAAAATAAGAAGAGTAGACGCAAAGGTTGAATGTGCTACTGAAAAACAGTTTTACTTCCAATGTTTGCATAATGAATTTTAAAAACTGACACATCATCAGATTGAAGACATACTTGGAGAAGTAGCACTACATTCTTTGAAAAAAAAATGAAGACTGTTGAAGGTATTGCATGTATAACTTTATAACGTATTTTTGAAAAGTCATATTTTATTCGTTAATGTGTATTTTATCTCTAAAAAGAGTTCTTTCGGGTCGATCTTATTTTAGCCCACCTTTGGCGAATAATAAGAATTTTTTGGCGGAAGGTAAGAATTCTTTTTTCTCAACCTTTTAATTCAAATACTTCCGATTTGGCGAGATTTTGAAAAAGTTGCCAGAGGTGGGCTAAAATAGTATTTTACCGTTCTTTCTAATCTCAAACTCACCCCATTGATAGACTCTGGAAAATAATAGGAAAGAAATAGAGATCGACATTTCTGGAAATTTTAAAAAAGCTCTTTCACCATTAAAATCACAATTCAAAACTCTATTCTTAGGAAAGCTATGGTACAGAACATGTTAAAAAGCAATCTCAACATTTTAAATCATAATTAAAAAACCGAAATAATTTTTTAAATATGCAAATATCCTCTGTATTATTCAAACAAAAATAATTTAAATTTGACACACAATATTTACCTTTAAAAATGGCACTGAAAATGTTCTTCAGAAAATAATAATTTTTTAAAAATTGGTGCTTAAATTTTTTTGAAAAGTGAAAGAAATTAAACAAAATGAAAATGTCAGCATAATAAAAGGATAGTATGCTTTTTATGTAATATTTTTAAATAAGTACTTGGAGAAAGGAGTTTAGTCAAAATATGCTGCTGATCAGAATGACCGAAAATTATCTTCATAGTTAAATTCCTGTGACAATAAAAAATATAACTGAAGCTTAAAACTGACCATTAGTTCTTATGTACTACAGCATTGAATGATAATTGTTTTTTTTAAAAAACAGGAATACTTTTTATCGACATTGTCAAAGTCTTTGGTAAAACTTGATGCAGTGATTTGAATTAAAATCTCATCCGATTTCATTTTTCAGCTCTAATAATTAAAAATATTCACCGTAATTTTGCTTTCCTTAACTTTAAAGCACAAGTGATAAATACTCAGGGGTGGATTTTGACAACTTAAGACCATAGGTGCTAAATTATTCTGAGACCCTCTTCTACGTAAATTGTATTGATTAGAAAGTAACGTAAAATGAAAGCATAAAAGCCTTTAAATTCATTTTTATGCTTATTTTATGTACTTAATATTATATATCAATTTAATAAAGATGCTATTCTTTATATTCAATTTTTTATTCTTTTATTTTATTTATTTATTTGGTATTGTAAAAGGACAACGTGACAGTAATTTATTTCTGTCTTTGCGTATTTACATTACATTAGGATGAACATTATAGTGTCCAAGCTTTCAAATTGTAACCCTTAGCCCTCTGAAAAGACGTTAGATGCATAACTATGCACTTAATACCAAAACTTGTTTACTGTCCCAAAAAAATTCATCTGTAAATGTTTTAAGTCGAATTTCATCGAAAAATTAATCTACGACTTTTTATGATGCTGTAAGAACTTTTAAAAATCAAATTTGAAAAATAAATAAACAAAGCTTCAAAATGATGCATTATTTTGAATGGTCCTGAGAGGAGTCATTAGAGTGCAAAGGATTAACACTGAAAATTTTTTCTTGACAAATACATTAATTTAGTTTTTATTAAATTTCTAAAAAATGTTATGGAAATAGTATATCTGATATTTAATTCTGTTATAATACTTACTTTTCTCTTTCATCCACGTACAAGATCTTCCATACTACTATCTTTGAATTTTTTTTTCTCATTTGCCTTCATTTCATAATTAAAGGTTTTGCTGCAAAAAGGACGTAGCTCCAATTAGGAGAATTTGGAGTTATATGTACTATCATGTGGTAAAATAAAAATTTGTTCATTTGGTGACAGAAAGATATAGCTTCCTTCTTAGTGCTCGATTTAACTCAAGCGATGGAGCTATTTGTGACATTAACACATTCTCTGCCGCTTGGGGCGCATGCGCCCCACGCTGAACTTCCCGTTCAAGCCATTGAGGTATTATCATTGTAAAACGAAGATTTTTTAAAAAATTTATTATGCAATTAATTATGGGCATCTTAATTCTACTGCTGATGCCCTCATTTAATCGTGGGGCGTATACACCCCAAGCAATTTTTTGGGGCAATTTTTTTCTCCGTAACTTGTTTTCAGCATTCCTCGCATTTCGATGAATCATTTATTCGCGCGTCGTTGATACAATACTTACTGCTTCACAGTAGCTGGGATTGATTTATAGTTCAGTGTGTTAAACAAAGAAAATACATATTATTTCAGTGTTATAAATTCGGATATTTTGCATTTAAAAATGGTTGCAATTTTTCCCGCCTTTTCTTCTTCAGACCTTTTCCAAATTTTACAATAATTACTCCTTAGAAGCAGATATGGCATCACACAGCAACAGTTTTTCTAGTGATGATTCTGACGTGCCACTGGCAGAAACTCTAACAAAACGCCGTAGGATTGCACGAGGAAACCTTTTTGAAGATTCTTCAGACAGTTCAGAGGAAATCATACCTTTTCGTCGCATTTTATCCAGTAGAGAAGACGAAGATGCTGAACATTTCTATAAACAATCTAACTGCTCGCATATAGATTGGACTGATCTCATCGAAAACCAACCGCGCTTTTCTTTGGTACACCGGGTTTCAAAATATTTAATCAAGCTTACAAAAAACCAGAAGATATTTATTTCTTGTTTATGAGTGATGAATTCTTCGATCTTATCGTAACAGAAATGAATCGGTATGCCCAACAATGTCTATCTAAACAAACATCATCTCGATTAGTTAAATGTATAGCAACGAACAAAAACGAAATAAAATGTTTATTTATTTATTTTATTTTTTTTTTTTTTTTTTACTTATTATGTGGATGGGAATTGTAAAGCTTCCAGAAATAAGTTTGTATTAGTCTAAAGATCCAGCATATTTGCAGACTCTTCCACCTTCAATAATGTCAAGAAATCGGTTTGAACTTTTGCTACGATTGTTGCATCTTAATGACAAGGAAAATGTAAACGACCGCTTGTATAAAATTAAAACAGTCATTGATATGTTGAATGAAAACTGTGAAAAGTATTTTGAACCAGACGAAATTGTTTGTGTAGACGAATCTCTGATTTCTTTTCGAGGTCGCATTGTCTTCAAACAATATATATTAAAAAAAAAGGCATAATACAGTATCAAAGTATTCAAATTATGTTCAGGACCGGGATACACACTCACTTTCAAAATTGATTGTGGGATAAAAACGGATATAGAGAAAACAACGCCTACCAATGTTGTTCTGTCATTGTGCAAAAGTACACTTGGTAAAGGTCATATAATATGTAGCGACAATTACTACACAAGTATCGAATTAGCCCAAATGCTAGTTGCTCAAAACACCCATCTGGTTGGAACAATACGATTAAATCGCCGTATAATTCCAAAAGGCCTACTTTCAAAAAAATTAAAGCGATATGAATATATCGCTAAGGAAAGCAATGATAGTTTGACAATATTGAAATGGAAGGACAAGCGTGATGATCTTCTATTATCAACGAAACACTCTAATGAATATTGCAGTCCTCTACGAAAATCAGTAAAGTGGTATAAAAAAAAATTGTATTTGAACTTTGCCTGAACACAGCTGTTGTGAATTTATGGATTATATATAACAATCTTACAAACCCAAAAATAACAAATATAGAATTCCGAAAAGAATTAGCAACGAATCTGATGTGTAATAATAATAATCGTTCTCCTCGAATTGGACAAAGAAATCGACACGAAATTAAAAAATAAAGGAAAGCCACTTTAATTCGATAAGAAGGTGCTGTAAAATTTTTTACGAAAGAAATGTTAAAAATTTGGGTTCCCAATCGGTAAGAAAATGTACTGTAAAAGTTGCAACATTCTACGATAGTTGTGTGAGTAAACCACTCCTATGTTTGCCATGTTTTAACAAAGTTAATCGTAATATCCCTGTGTAATTGCATACAAACTTGAATTTAACTAAAATGTTATATTTTAAACTGATATACGCATGATAAAAAATTATATGTGAGGATGCAACTTGTTTGACATAGTAATGTTCAGCCAGGTATTTGTTGAACTAATTCCTAGAAAAATAAATTTATTGGTTTGTTGTGTTATGCATGTTCAACTCTACAACCTTTCCTTGATAATTATGATTTTTGCGTTATTTTAATTATTGTAAGGTATACGCCAGAAACAAAATAATACAAATGTAAAACTCGGGGCTCATGCGCCCTACGCGGCCTTAAAGGAAAGTCTTCAAAAAACGGTCTGGCAGGGAACGTGTTAATATATAAGAAAATGTTTGGATGATATACGTCTCAGTAATTTAAAAATCCAAGTTAAAATTGTTGGATTTAAAATGTTTATATCGAAGGTCAATAAAGCGTGTGCATTCTATTAAAATGTGACAAACTGTTAAAATAACTCCACAATTATCACATATTGGGGGACGCTCGGAAAAAAGTAAAAATCTCTGTGATAGGCGTGTGTGACCAATACGTAGTTGGATAAAATTACATCATAGCGTCTACTTAGTTTTGAAGACCAGTTGGTCAGTTGTGGTTTAATAAAATGGAGCTTGTTATTAGTCTCCATATCCCATTGATTTTGCCATTGGTAATAGCACCAACGAATTATAGTTGTACCCATATCTTTATGAGAAAGATTTCGGGGGAAATTACGCTCGCTGACTTAGCTGCTGTATCTGCGATTTCATTTCCAGAAATACCCATGTGCGAAGGGATCCAGGAAAGCAAAACTCTAAAATTTTCCCCACATAGAAGAAGGTATATCTTCTTCACTTCCTGTAGAAGTGGATGATCAAGACGAGTTTAAAGCCTATAGAACACTAAAAGAATCTGTGCTAATAACAGACTTATGGATCTGCTGTTCATCATTATATTTGAGGGCTAAGTAAATAGCAGTTAATTCAGAAGTGACCATGGACAAATACGCAACCCACATGATCAAATGACTTATAACTATTCGTAAAAATGGATTCATAAGAACAATAAAATTCCCAATGATGTTTTAAAAGTAAAGTAAAAACCAAGCCATCATTATCTGATTTTCTAAATTGTTTAAAAGGGTCTTCGTAGTGCAATTTATTTTCTATCCATGGAGCTGAATCCAGATTATCATCCACGTATATCTGTGTATTGCTAAAATCATTTGGTAATATTCTTCGAATACGCAATCCCAAATGAGGTAAGTAGAATTTGCGGGAATTAAACAAACGGTCTTTGACGTCAGTCCGGATTTTCTCATGAAAAGGATGTTGTTTATTGGATAAAATACGATAAAAATAAAATAACGATCTTCGTTCTTCTTTTAGACAAAGGAGGCTCAAACGCCTCAGCATATAAACTAGCTACTGGTGATGTCCTGAATGCTCAAATACACAATCGGAGAACTTGATGATGGACAACGTTCAAACGTTTAAGGTAAGATTGTCTAGCGGAGCCATGAATAACGCATCCATAATCGATTGTTGATCGAATGATACCGAAGTAGACTCTTAGCAAGCCCGTTCGATCAGCACTCTAAGAAGTATTGGATAAAACTCTCAGAATGTTTAATAACTTCAGACATTTACTCCTCAAATATGTAATGTGCGATAGGAAAATCAGTCTTTTATCAAAAAATACTCCTAGAAATTTGTGTTGAACCTAAATGGAAATTGGACTACCACTCAAAAACAACTCTGGCTCCGGATGAAGAGGGCGTTTGCAGAAGTGCATAGAGACTGTTTTCTGAGGGGAGAATGTGAAGCCGCGTTTATTTGATCAGTCTACAATGTTATTTATCGCTTTCTGAATCTGTCTTTCAATGTATCGCATGTCTCGGGCGTAGCAAGAAATTTGCATATCATCTACATATAGCGTCTTGCTAATAGTTGCTGGTATAACAGATAAAATAGGGTTGGGAGCTAATACAAATAGTGTCACACTTAAAATATAGCCCTGTGGAACCCCTTCTTCCTGACAAAAAACAAAGAAATAGGTATTACCAAACCGTACTTAAAATATCTATGGTGTAAAAAATTTTGAATTAAAAGGGGCAAAGGCCTTCTAAAATTGAGGTCGTAAAAATTTGTTGATTCCATATCTCCATGTTTGATCGTATGCTTTATCTAGGTCGAAAAACATCGATACTAAATAGTTCCTTTTTATAAAGGCAGTTCGAATATCCGTTTCCAGGACCAAAAGATAATCAATTGTTGAACGATTCTTTCGGAAAACGCTTTGGTAAGGAGAAATGAATTCATTTTCCTCC
This sequence comes from Argiope trifasciata, assembly GCA_026543055.1. Classification (NCBI taxonomy): domain Eukaryota; kingdom Metazoa; phylum Arthropoda; class Arachnida; order Araneae; family Araneidae; genus Argiope; species Argiope trifasciata. The sequence continues at coordinate 2,275,992 of JAPMOQ010006317.1, read as the reverse complement.
AGTATATGAATAAGGCTTGTGTTTGCCATTTTTTCGAAAACCTTACTCAAGCAGCTTGTCGAAGCTATAGGTCTATAGTTAGATGGTTCTTGTGGATCCTTTCCAGGCTTTGCTACAGGAATTATTATAGCAAATTTCCATTTATCTGGAAACACACGTTCCTTCTAAATTCTGTTATATAGGAACAGAAGATTTTGAGGGGATCTATCAGATAAATGTTGCAGCATTGAATAGGTAATTCCATCCGGTGCTGTCTGTTTTGTGACAGATAATGCTCTGCGCAACTCCAATATAGTAAAATCAGCATTACACGAGAAATGCCTTTTCGTTTTAAAGCGTAATCTGATCCTTTCTTGGTGCTTTTTTGAGAGTAAGAAAAGGTTCCTTGTAATTACTCGATGAACATACAGAGGCAAAAGCTTCTCCAAGAGCATCAGCCATTTCCTGTATACTGGAAATATTTTTCCTATTCTTTTTAAGGCAAGAAATGGAATGATCAGGATATATACCGCACACTTTTCGAATGCTGGTCCACATATATTTGGAAGTCACAGAAGAATTTATACCACCCGATACGAATTTGATCCAATAAGTCCTTTGACTTCTCCGCTTAACTCGTCTTGCTGTAGATTTGACTTTTTGAAAAAGTATCAAATGAGTTGTTGTAGGACGCAGCCTAAAACATTCCAGGCCTTTTGACGATCTTTTTGCGCTTTTATACAATCTGGGTTCTGCCATGGTTCTTTATATTTGATTTTTCCTGACCCCGATTTTGGGATAGAAGCACCTATGTAGCTTTTATAATAGTGTCAGTTATAGAATTTATAACGCCATTTAAATCCCCATTCTGTACCATATTCCGTATTATCAGAGCCCTTGAAGTAAAGTGTATCCAGTCAGCTTTTTGAAAAACGTATCGTGATAGACGTGAATGATTTACACCATTTCTAGTTAATTGAGCTAAAAAGATGGGAAAATGGTCGCTATCAAGCCAGTTCCTACTCTAAAATTAAGGTACGGAACTAAAGAAAGTGAGCATATCGCGAGATCTAGAGAATGAAAGGTTTTACTTCTGTGATGAAAATATGTTTCTTCTCCATTACTAAGCAGGCAAAATGAATGGTTATTAATAAACTCTTCAATCAGCTACCCACGAGGATTAACATCTTCCCTTCCCTAGAGAGGGTTATAATCATTTAAATCACCAATTATGATGAAAGGAGATGGTAATTCGTTCACTAAGGCATTAAGATCTTTTAATTCTGCCGGAGCACTGGGTGGCAAGTAAAGACAACATATTGCCGTCAAAGAAGGGCTCAAAACTCGAACAGCAAAAGCTTGTAAATTTGTATGTAATGGAATGACAGACGAGGGTGTATTATGGGAAGCAAAGAGGGAAACACCTCCAGTAACTCGATAAGATTCATTATCCTTTCGGATGCTATAACGTTTTATTTTCATAGTGTCGGAAGGTTTCAAATAAGTTTCCTGCAGAGCTATACAAATCGGATGGGTTTCATTAATTAAGTTTTTAATCTGGAATTTTTGGTACGGAAACACGGCAGTTCCAGGACACGAATTTGGCCATCAAGATTTGATTTTGTCAGGTTTTTTTCTTTTTTTCCCATCTGATTGATTTTTCGAGGTTGACGGATCTAGCTCCATATAGGAGAATTCAGAAGACGATGTATAAGTTTTTTAAGAAATCTTCCGCTACAAAGTGTCGATTCATTAGTGCTTTCTTTTTTGTTCTTTACATGTACTTGAAGAGATTTATTACAAGAAGTGAAAATTTTTGCTTTATTATTACGATTGCGCTTGGTGATTTTATCTACTGCATGGCAGGGAAGAAACAGAAGAGATCCCTGGTGATTTTATCGTTTGATTTAAAACTAGACTAGTCGGTGGTAACTGATTAGTACGAAATCTGTTTGAGCACTACTACATATCAGTTTTGCTTTAAGTGCACCAGAGTAAGGTACACCAAAGTTTGGAGTTCTGTCATTTATTAATTTTTTCGCTTCTGCGAAGGATACGTTTTTTCGTATTTTCGTGGATATTACTTCTTTCTCAAGAGTTCATTTAGTGCAAGGCTTGAGAAAGAGGTATGAGGCCCAGAGCAATTAACACATTTCATGGTATCTGAATTACAATTATTTGTGTCATGTCCTGGTTCAGCACATTTCGCACAAATGGCGATTTTACTACGACATGCTGTGAACGGCCCTACCTTTGACATTTAAAACATCTAAGAGGGTTAGATATGTATGGAAGAATTGTAATGAAAATATTAGATAAATGCATTGTCATTATTAAGAATACCATCGCTTAGAAACTCCTGGCAAGAGTTACATCAATAGAAAGAGACAAGCAGACACATAGAATGACGTCAATTGAAAGAGACATGCAAGCCGCACAGAAATAAAAGATAATTATAGTTTCATTCAGTTAAATGAAAATACATTTGTTATGAAAACAGGAGGAGAATTAATTTTTACTGACAATGATGAAAAAATAAGTGCTACTGAGTGCTGTCCATTAAAATGTGACCACTGCAATGTGTGCATACACTATGCCTGGTAACTGCATTAATTATTCTATAAAAATTTTAATTTGAAAGCCTATTTATCATATTTGACAAAAGTTAGAAAAGAATGATAACTTGCTATAAAATGCAGACAACATTGAAGGCAATTTCATTATACATACAGATGGAAGAAAAGAAAGCAAGTTTGTGTGGGGGAAAGAAAAGCTGCAACTTGTTTCATGTGTATATTTTCATGTACAACTATATTCATGTGTATATTTTTTAAATTTTATGTTTACACATAAATAAAGTATTTTATTATTATTATTTTTTCATTTTGTTTAAAGAAATGCAGCTGATTATGCAAAATTTATTTAAATAATATCTTGACAGATTTAAGTAATTGAATGAAAACAAGAGAACAGATATTTGAATAAACAAATAAAAAAACTTAGTTTCACTTATTTTTTAAGGCATATTTTCTACATCTGTGTCAACATGATGTAAGCAGTTTTTTTATGCTGTTTGAATTAATAAAGATAAATATAGTTGTAAAAGTATATATAACTGGGGGGGAGGACCCTAAAAAATTGAATTTTTAAAAAGATTTTTTAGTTTTTTTAAATCAAAGTTCTGTTTAGCAAGCAGCTATGCTCAAATGTAATTTAATAATGTGCATCAACAAATTTTTATGAACTACATCTTATAGCTTCAAATGAAAGTCTTTTTCAAAGCTTCATAAGTCAACCACCCTAACACCACTCAAAAGTGTTTGATTACAGATGGATTTTTTTCCAAGAGATTATTTCAAGATTATACATCTGAGTAGTAAGCTAAAAAAACTTAATAAAATTTCAGATTATGTCCTTTCTTTCAGCAGTATATGTATTAACTCAATATGAAATATATTTCTTAGTTTCATTTTAAAATTTCAGATTATGTCTTTCCAACATGTATTTATTAACTCAACATGAAATATAATTTTTAATTTTATTTTTTAACTGGAAGAATGAGTTTCTCTAATAGATTACAAAATAGCTTTTAGATCTTAATTAGAGAGAATATACTGCATAATGATTCCTTAAATATTAGTTCATTTTATTCGAAGTAATTGGGGAGAACAATTACTTAAAATCAAAAAAGAAATTTCTTTCTTACAGCACTGTGAAGTATAAAACGGATTTCAGAGGATTTAATTTATCCATATATCTTGTGTTACAAGATATTAAGATACATTAAAGACATGAAATAACATTTATTGATAAATGCAAAAAAATAAAAAAGTATCAAAATATCCAGTTGAAATATGCAAGAAGGTATATTCCCCCACTGTTTTTAAGCAATTATTTATCAAATAATAATAACAACGAAAAGTGTAATTTATATAAATGCTAATATAGGTGAAATTGTTCATTTATGTTTTGATGAGCTCTTTTTTTCATCATCCACTAATCCATATTTCTTGTAATAACGCCTTCGAATGTCGTTCATCATTCTGCTGTTAATGGAAAGACCGACGCTTTCTGGCAGATATTCAATAATTAACTCCTGCACATAACCCTGGAAAAAAGTAACACATTTTTAGGCTATTGTTAATTCACTGTTTTATGGTATCAAAAAGAAAAAGCACAAATAAAATTATCAAAGTCATAAATAAAACGCAAATACTCATCATACCACTTTCAATCATCTCAACATTAAGATACTGCTTACAAATCAGTTGTATGAAACTATTGCAACTGAAACAATGTTGAAATGGATTTTTTTAAAAACTGTTAGAATGCTAGAAGTTTAAAGGTTGATTTCTCTTATAATTTAAATTAATTGTTGGTATTAGCAAGATAATAGATTTTTCATGAAATCGAATCACAAACTTCAGACTCATCCATAAGGTCACTATCTTCAAAAAATTAAAATCAATCAATTTAATTAAGATGAATCTATCTATATTTATTCATTTATGAATTCGGGATTCTTTCGACTTGCTAGTCGATGAAGAAACACAATCAACAGACCTCAATTAGAACTTTTATTAACATGCAGACAAGAATACGTAGACAACAAATATACAGCCAAGCACACAGCAGCACACTACAACAAACAGTTGCCAACAAGTAGTAATTGGTTTTAAAAAACAACACAAAGCGGCCGGACAGAATTCAGCAGGAGGAGGAAATCTATGCAGCTACAGTCTCTCCAGACGCCAGCAATTCTCCACTGTCACCTGCATCCTATTAACTGCGTTCAACTGTTGACCCACTACCTACACAACTGGATACTCCACACACGACTTGATGATCTGCTTCTATAAAAAACACCAGAACTCACTTGACAAACATAACTTGCATTAACCAACGCTTGAGCTTCACACAACCGATTCTAAACCTTCCAGCGACTTTCCACGATTATCTTCAGAGTAGACTGTTGCCTTTTATAATTCCAGAAGCAGAGAATTTTCTGGAATAATCAGTCATATCTCGGTTCCTACTGGCTCTATCACCAAAATTCAGGAATATTCCAATATCTATTTTGTAGCCAAGTTGCCAAATGGTCGCAAAGCCTGAGACCACTGATTCGGCACATGATCCAGCATTCATCAGAGCTCACCGTAAAATGGTCTTTCCAATAATTGTACTAACTGTGTTGGGAAGCAACATTACACATTTGTAAAAATATCAATGAGAAGATTTACTTCATCTCCGAAAGATGTTAAACTTTTATACAAAAGAAAACCACTGTAATCATTCGTCTAATTTGAATAATTTGTTTTTGAATTTTCAATAAAGAATGATTACTAGTGAAATGTATATTTCACTTCTATCCTTCTTCCACTCATCTTTGAGTAGCTTGATCTATTTACAAAGAATCTGAAACTTTCACCCTTTCTGCACATAAGCTTCAAATCCTATCAAAATTATTCAATGATGGTATAAGAAGATAACTTAAACAACACATTATATACAAATTTTTGAAAAAAGAAAAATTATAGATTCTAGTTTGATTAAGCTTTTTTTAATGGGGGGGGGGGGGTAGAGTAAGCACCATATATCTGAGTATATTGCACTAACCTAAGAGGAATTCCGTTTAAATAAACATATAAAATTAATATGTAAAAAAAATCACTTGTTAAAAACATTTTAAATATATGGGTTAAAACATCAATGGACTTCAAAAAAGCTAAAAAACTTAGACTTGTAAATAAATAAATATAATATTTTTCTTTTATGGAGGGACAATATGGATACAAACGAAGCCAAAAAAATTTATATCTTAAATCAATATGAATAGCAACAAATATTTTAAAAAAACATTAATAACTTTGTCTAAACTTTTTAGTAATTTGAAACCTCCATCTAATTCATAGACTTTTAAAGTTATCGATGAAAGAAGTATATAATTCCGAAATGGTTTTCCATCTGGTATCAGTAAACTAACAAAGTTCATCAAACTCTCAGTGAATATTATTTTTTCTTTATTTAGAACATTATGGAAAGGTTTTGAAAAAATGGTTGGAGCCTAATAAGATATTATTTAATAATTTTTAAAAAATTCTTATAAATTTGCAAGTTTAAAAACCAGAAGTTGTTTATAATTAAGATCTGATGAAAATAAAATAATCGAAATAGTTTTCTTCATATTAATTGATAAAATGTGATTTTACTTTTCATAAACTTTAATACAAAAGTTATAAAGCAACTTTAAGATTTCAACATGCATACCAATAATTTGTGAACAGGGTACCCATAGGTTTGCATTTCCACTCCTACTGTTTTCATGGCCCACTTTACATAAGCCTTGGGAGTACAGGTTGTTAAACTGGGTCTCATTTTGGACATGTTAGTTGACACAAAGCCAGGAAGTACAGACTAGAATATAAATATAAAAAGTTATTAAAAAAATTAATCACAATTTTAAAAGAACAGTAAAGCACTTTTTTCCAAAAATTATTTATATATAAGAAGCTAAATATAAATAAAATAAATCTGATATTTAAATATTCATAAGTAGTTCAAAAATTTGCAAATTTTTAAAAATATTTTTGCTACAAATACATTGAAATAAGGCTCAGTAAGTTATTCAATATGCTTTCATAAGCTGTACTGTTATATATATATATATATATTCAACTCTTGATTGTTTTTAAAAAGTTTGAAATTGTTGTTATTGTTTTCGTTTGAGTAAACAAGAATTCAAATTGCGTTTACGTTTATAAGTCATTTATTACACAAGCAACAGGCAAACAGCGATTTGATACAGAAAAATTCTAGTAAGAAATTTAATTTTGTCTCTGGCAATTCTAATTCTGAGCTAACTTTAAATAAAATTTATGTCTTGTTCTAAAGCCACAAGAGGGCTATTTTGGCATATATGTCATACCAATGAGTAACAAATAGATGACAAGATGGCACTAAAGCAGCAATATCCCCAAAGTTCAAATATTCATAAACCATAATTCAGACCATTGGATTTGGATTTAACATACACCCTTTTCATAAGATCAATTTAATCAAGTCTAAGATCATCTGCTCCAGAAGCCAGAATTACTATGCTCTTAACCCCAAACAGTAAAACAAGTATAGCTCATCGGTGGTTTTAAATACTGTATAGCACAATGTGAGGAGTTATGCAACTAAATTCTAAACAACTATTCATGATGCAACTAAATTTACTGCTGAATATGATTAAATATGATTTTAAATTTCTAATGCAATGGGCACTAGATTTTAAACACTTTTATAATTCATGTTGATATCATAGATTATTATCATATTGTTTACCATTAGATTGTCTTGGTACAAATTATGACCAAATTGTTGTTAATCAGAGGATTGCATTCTTATAAACATTTAGTGCGAACATCGGTCATAGTTAAGGAGAAACATCTTGAGAAATAAATCCTATAATTTATAGGAATAGTGTAGACTATGAAGTTCCAGATGATTGAAATTAACAGTAGTGAAATATTACAATGAAGACGAAAATGTGCTTAGTGTCTAATAAGTGATTTTAGAAATGTTCTGGAGTCATAGATACATAGTCAGAATGTATTTCATAATGTGCCCAAAATAAAAATAATTTACAGGAAGCTTGGTATAAACATGAAAACTTGGCACCGTTCCAATATCATTAGAGATTTTTAAAGAAGATTTGAATATGAATTAATAAATTAAAATTATATCCATATCAGTAATATAATTCTAATTAACAATGTATAAGAATTATAAAATAAAATAGTGTTTTCTTAAATAAAAATTAAATGGTTATTTCATGCACAGTTTTTCATTATTAAATCTTACAGGAAGGGGTTAAGATTCAATTCCATTCTCAAGATTTTAAGAGAAAATTTATTTTTTTAAAATCTTTTATAAAAACGAAATTTTCTCAAATTCCACAGTAATAAATTCTATTTTGGAAATTTTAAAAATTTCATTTACTGCTATATATACAAATCAGATTTTTATCCTCAAACTGCAAGTAAAATTAAATACAATAAAGATAATTTCAATTGTACCGCATTATTACACAATTCTTTTCTTGTTCTTTTTGATTACTAATATAAATCTAGAAAAATCTAAAAAAATGACTTGAGATATTACTTGAATAATAATGCCTTTCTTTTGATATTCTTCTTGTGTTGCTTTGGAAAAATAATTCACAAACACCTAAAAAAATTTAAAAAATTCAATATTACTAGAAAAAAAATCACAAGGATAAAGTAATGATTTTATATTTAAAACAATCTAAAAATACATAAGTATTTTCATTTCAAGAAATTTAAGAACTTTTATTAATTTTTAAATTATTAAAGTTTTGTTTTGTTTTTTTATATCAGTAATTACACAGAATCAGCTAACAATTGGTAATTATAAATACAAAATATTGTAATGAATCTATAATGCTGCTTCTCAACACAGTTATTTCCATCATAGGAAAGGCAGTTTTACAGTCAGACCTGGTGAAGCTTTGATGATACTAGAAGGTTCATAAATTTTAGCAATAGGATTAATTAGAGCCAAGTTATGCTTGATGGTTGCAGAAACCTACTCTGTCCTACTTTGTAAGCTATAAAAGGCCAGCTGAACAAGCCAAAGTTAATAGTATAGTGTCATCTAGTTAATCAGTGATGAATTAGTTGGATCAGTGCAGAAAAGCACATGCACCGAATGGAGCTCAAGCAATTAGGGGAGTGAGAATTGAGCCGACCTACGAGTCTTGGAGACAAGTATTGAAATAGCACCAAGTCATGTGTCGAGCAGTCAGTCGTTTAGTATTCAGTTGGTAGCTAGGTAAAGATAAAGTGAGGAAACAGTGCAGAAAGCAGGTGTTTGGAGAGACCTTGAATAATTGCATGGATTCTCTCCTCAAGTTGAGTTCTATCTGGCTGCTTTGTGTACTGTATTTTGTTGTTTACTACTAATTATTCCTAGTGAGCTGCTGTTTGTTGTAAGTGTGCTGCTAAGTGTATAACTAGGCTGTGTTTTGTTGTTTATGTATTCATGTTAATAAACATCGTTAGCAAGACATTTTGTTGATTGTGTTACATCATATAACAACTACAAGCAGACCAGTTGTCGATTTTTAGTGGAATAATAATTTGTTGTAAACATATTTTTTAGAGCTTGTTTTTTAAGTTCCTTACTAGAACAAAAATACTTTACCTTGCTGGCACTATATATGCTTAACAAAGGAACAGGTGACAGAGCAGAAAGAGATGAAACATTCAGAATGACGCCCTTTCCCAATCTTTCCATAATGGGTAGAGCAATTAATGTCATCTGAAACAATTCACAATACATAGTGTGAAAAAATGAATATTTTCTATATAAATAAATTCAAAAGTAATAAATAATAAATAAAAGTACTTCAAATATTTATAGTTAAAATATAACTCACACAGAATTTATAATTACTGATAATTGATAGCAATATGGAAAATTTCTTCCTTTGATCTCTCATTTTGAAACATGAATTGTGTTTAGCTTTAGTTTGAGTCAGTATCTCATTTTAATACAAATGAAATTTGTCATTTTCATTTGCATCAGATCATGTCGCAAACAGGCACATCACTGCTCTTCTCTAAAATTACATTTAAAAAAAAAAAATTCCCAAATTTTCTGATTCAAGTTATTAATCCTAATTGCCCCACCACAAAAACGAAAAGACATTTGATGCTGATATAGTGTTGTTTCAGTAAAAAAGTATCAAGAACTAACAATCAACTAGCCTGAAATCAAGGTTGTTGCTAGTTACAACAAGGCAATGATAAGACTTAAGTTTGCAAAAGAAGTTTCACATTAAAGGAACAAGAACTAACATCTTTCAGGTCTGAATATGACACTGCCACTAATGGCCAAAAAGCACTGATAATGTATTAACCAGCACTAAAAACTACATACATAAAAAATATCCCAATGAATATATTTAGCTTTCATAACACTACCTTCCTATGTATACAAAATTTTAAAGTAATTGAAACTAAGACCTTCTGTTCAAGTATTATGCTGATATATATTTCTTCTAATTTATAATTTGTTTATTAATAATAAAAAGTTCACTTATCTCAAATAATAATAAATTAAATATGTATTTATCTGTTTTATGAGGTTGCTCAAACTCTATAGAATAGGCTACTGAAGATATACTAGTTACCAGATTTGGCACAAATATACATTGATGAATGAAATTGCACACTTTTGAGCAATTTTGTCAAAATCTTAATTAAAACAGTGAAACATTTTTCAGCAAATATATTATCACATAAAAATAATTTTCACTCAATCTTAAAATTTGCTGAACTATATCACTTTAGCTGCAATTTTTTTTTTCTTCTGGTATTTGAATACTTTATAAAAGTTATGCATATTTTTCAGCAATACTTTTATTAGTGGAATAAAAATTAAACCTTTTCCCATTGTTCCTGTAAACATTTATCTTTATACTTTCTTCCATTGTTGAAAACTAAAAAAAAGAAAGCAATGTTGCAGTAAATATTTTTTGGCATTGTAGCAACTAATTTGTTTTATCTTATTCCATTTCATTATTTATAGAATTTATTAACAAAACCCATTAAGATATTATTATTGAAACATTATACTTTATTATTAGTTTTATTTGACTACCATGCTGCTAAGTGTGCTTAATAATACAAGCAAAACATTTTTTACCATTTTAAAGATGGAACAAACTGAATATTTTAATGGAATATTAGAATTAAAGTTTGCAAAAGTACATAACAAAATATAATTACATGTTAGATGACATCATATTTTCTTGAAAAATTTAACTGTTATGTCATACAATTTGATTCTCCATGAGTACAATAAGGAATAAGGAGATCCATGAATAAAATCAGAATAGGTGTAAGACTATTAAATTAACATAACTTAAATATCTATAGCGATGCTTATATCTGTATTTCTGTAGAAAAAAATTGATAATAACAAGTTAAAATAAGATAAAAAGAGATTTTATTGAATTTAATATTTTTGACCAGTTGCCTTCTTTATTTTTCCGAATTAAACAACAAAATATTATATATAAGCTTTGAAAGCTTTCTAAACTCCTCATTCATTGGTGTTGTAAGAAGATTGCATCATAATACATATTTAATAATATTGTTTCATGAATTATCTTTTAAAAAGGCCCATTCTTCACCCTAATAGCCTATAAAATTAAGCTAGAAATTGCCAAATTATATGAAACATTTGTTTCAAATCAAAATTACAGCCACTTCTTTCTTTATTGCCATTAAAGCAATCAATCCATAAAAATAATATTTCTTATCAATATATTAGTCTATCTTTTATTTGTTCTAAAAGTAGATATAAAAGTAAACTGAAAAGTAAAATATTAAATTAGTTTACTTTACAAAATAAATAAATAAATAAAATCTTTTACTCACCCTTATACAGGACACTATGTTAGCTTTGATAAGATTGTCAGAAAACTAAAAAAATAAAATAATTAATTTTTTTAAAATTAAATTAAATTTTAATATTAAAAGTAAAGCATATCCTATATTATGGTTCTAAGTTACAAAAATTGATTCATAACTAAACTTTACCAATATCCAATTCATTAGTATCTATTAACATTACTTTTTTTTCTCACTTATACTATTTGCATACCTGAGCATGATATTTTCTTTTATCATTTATATATATGCATACATTTATGCAAACAACAATGCATGCAATTATGCAAATACAAGCAATAACAAAAGTCATTGATACATTATTCTTTTATTTAATAAATTTCCAAAAATTACTAACCTTTTCAGCATTAGGAAGTTTAGTAAGATATTCCGCATACTGATAGCTCATTCCAACATTGTTAACTGAAAATGGTTAAAAATAATTATGTTAAGATTTAAGAATTATAACATTATATGCTCCTTAAATTTATAAGTGTATAAAAATAATAGAAGAGGGATCTTAAAAAAAGAACATAAAATTATTGATTATTTTTAAAATTCCATTCCCACAGTGTTGAAAATGTTGAAATGAAAATACTAACAAACAATAAAATTAGTTAAAAATAATTTTTCCCCCCTCTCATCCCGTCACTTGACTTTAGGCTTCTCAAAATCAGTTTTACAAAAACAAACTGCAATTAATTTTTGATATAATCCACTCATATTAGTTATTACTATAATATATAGTTATAAAAAATATATAGTTTGTCACAAAAATGTAATCAATTTTTTTTATCTGTTAAAATGTTAAATTTCATCTTTGTTACAGATTTAATTGAGAAATAATGATTCAAAGCAAATTAAACTTCAAATAAAGAAATTTTGTATTAAATTGGTATTGGAACTGTGAAAATTCAATAGAAAAGTAATTACGATTCTGAGGAGAATTTCACAAATCTGCACGGTAGTTTCAACATAAGAGGAATTAGAATAAATATGGAAAAAAATTAATGGTTACGAAATACTCTTCCAATACACTAAGATCATCCAATGGCACAAACCTGAAACAATGAGATCGGAAACGTACATTATTTAAATCAAGATCATTATTTTGAAATTGTAATATTTCCCTTTTCCCTCGCATGGAATTGGCACTCCAAACAGATATAATGCTTCCCATTTTCCCACACACAGTGAAGTGCATATGAATCTCCAGATATGGGTCCTATTCCCTAGGAGAGTCATTGTGTCTAGTTAATTGTTACTATATACAGGTGGAAAAATTGATGTGTAGCCCGTCATTAAATTAGATCCATCATGTCTTCAAAGGAGAGAAACATCAAAATATCCAGACACTAAATTATGTTTCCCTTTATATACAGATTCCTCAAATCATCAATCAACCAACAATCTTTTAAACTCTTATTAAGACATTCCTCAAGGATCAATCACCAGCAACCATTGTCATTAAATGTCAAACATAGGGGTACTTCACTTGGGGTTAGCTATAATAATTAACATGTTCTCAAAAAACAGTCAGCCACAAAGATGAATTCTTACACCCTCTCAATCGAGTTGCAAGCATTGAAGAAGCACTCCTGAACAGCTGTTGGGTGAGAGGAAACTCAAGTTCACCAATGAAAAACTAGAGGCGGTTATCAGATGAAAAAAGAAAAAAAAGTGGTTTTCTTCCAGAGAAGGAGAAAGGTTTTGAATTAGAATCTTGAGAATGAAAAAATTATTCCTGATTTTTGAAAAGCTCCATGTAAATCAGGCTTCTACTTTAGGATCCACTAAATAAAGATTGATGGAGTGGCCTGGAGCAGCCATTTAGAGCTAAAAGCTTCTTAGCATTTTTATGGTGACTTATTATCTGATTTGATTTAGGAACTATTTTGTCATTGAACTGTTATTTGATTTTTGAAAATAATACTAACCTAGATGAGTGCAAGTTTTTGTAAATATGTAAGGTTGTAAATAAGAGAATTATTTTGTTAAACTACTCTATTACTTAGTGAGTCTTGGCCAAGATATTACAACATACTGTTCATGAAATAAAAGAACAGCATTTCCATAACTAGTAAGAATAAAAATAACTTAAAAACCTATATGATACTTCTACCAATTCAAACCTCTTCACCACAATTCTTGTTTTAATGTTGCACAATTCTTTACAATTGCGCTTATTCGTGCATTTATTTTAACTAGTTAAGAATTTATGTATATACTATTTGCTACTGAAATGTAATCATCTCAAAGTTTTCATAATTTTCTTAGATTCATAGAAAAATATTGTTACATTTAGTGACTCAAGAGTGCATAGTTATTCATAAGCAAATATGATACACCTTTTTGAGGCATTTATCTTTAAAATTTATAGAGAATTATTATAAAAACAATCTTTAGTAAGAATTAACATTTGAAGAAGGATATATTAAAGTTAAATGGCATAAGACTAATTTGTGATATTGAAAAAATTTTCACTTTCGATTAACTTAACAGAGTTAGTTTATTCATAGAGATTTCTGATAATCAATTTTGCTTCACTAATTACACCCTGTTATTGCTTTTAACTCTTTTGGTCAGCATAACAATAATATTTTTTTACAAAATTAATTTTGCATTGATAACTTTGATAGTTTTAAACAACTCAAGAATTTTAAAAGATACAACTGTTTGAAAGACTTACTGGATTGTATAAAAACACACCTGTAATAAACTTTGAAACCTAATACCATGGTCTCAAATCATGTTGATTTCAGTGCAATCTTCAGTTTTTTTAGAATGTGATTGCAAGATTAAAGGCATTGACACAAAATAATTAGCAATGCTGACAGAGTCTCAAATTTACAAAAATAAATGTGTCTGAATGTAAAATAGTCTGTTATGTCAAAAGTCTATAAAAACTTCTTATCTACATGCTGAACCATTTAAAAAAAATATGTAAATATAAAAATATTATTACCCAATACACCAATGTCTAAATCTTCTACTTCTTTTCGAATCTTGTCATAAATAACTGGTTCATCTGTGATATCAACAGCTATTGTCTTGGTTTTCACAGAGTATTTCTTTTCTAAAGGAAGGAATGAAAAAAAAAATTGAAGCATTTTACGAAATAGCTGTGCAAATTTGTTTTTGACCAAAAACTTCTAATTTATATATATATATATATATAATGTTTTAAAAACAGCTGGAAGCTTTTTGTTAGTAATTTTTATTAATTGATGTGTCATTTAAATAAAATTGATATATTTTAATTCCTCCTTTTTAATTTTTCATCCTGAAAATGTTAACTATAAAGAAAATAACTACAAAAAAACTACTATAAAATTTAACTTTCTTAGCCGAGGCAAAAGTGATAGCAAGTAATTTGAATCTTTCAGAACACTTTCTTGATAAAACGAATTCGAAAAAGAAAATATTTATATATTTCGAAACAGCAGAAGATGAAATTGTAGAAAACTTGGTTGAGGAATTTTGATGTTATTTTTTAATTCTGTAATGGATACTGGTATTGTACAAATAGAAGACAGGTTTAAATGTATTTCAAATGTATTTAATCGCTGACACAAAAACTTTAGAAAAAAAATGAATTAGAAAATAGCAACCAAAGCTTTGTAACGTTTTATAATAACGATGTAAATGAAAACCTAACCCAAATAATTACGTCACAATGGGATCTGATTTTGAATCAGAAGGATGTGATCAGAGGACATATTGCAATATATACTAATTAAGAATTATAATGATTTATTTCTAAATGAATTATTATAAAAATTTTCTTTACATTGCCAGTTACTATAATAAATTCTGAATGCTTTTTCAACAAATTAAAATTAATAAAGGATTATCTTTGGTGAAGCATATGTGCAAAATGCTTAAACACTCTTGCTATACTAAGTATCAAAAAAGAAACTGGAAAATTGTAATTTTCCTTCAGTAATTAATAGCAAAAACAAAATCACAGATTAAATAAATATGCAAATGTTCGTTTTTTTTTTGTTTGTTTGTTTTTTACGTTTCAAAACTTTAGGGTCCCAAATAGTTTCTTGCATTCGAGCCCCTTCACAGAGAAGGTCGGCTTTGTATGTATATCATATTATAAATATAAACCATGTTTTTTTTTTAAAAAATCATAATTATGGAATTAATAATAAGTTTTTATAGTTCATAAAAATATTTTTTTTCACTAATTTTTCAAGAAAATACCCTGTTTCATATCTTACAAATATATGCTTAAAATTATACATTTCTAGATTAAGTTTGCAGTAAGAGTCAAATTAATCTTTTAATTTACCAATATGATGGCAACATGTTATTAAAAGCTCATTTTCCTGATGAATGTATAACATGCTCTGACAGGTTGGATTTTATTTTTGTAAAATAAATTGTTGAAAAAATATGTTTAAAAGATTTTTAAAAGATTAAAAATATAATCGTAATACATATGTTGAAATGTATAGTTGAAAAGATACTTTTTAATATTAAGAGGATGTAAAACTCTTTTTCCTACTGTAATATTTTCAGATATTATTTGAAAATAATGCTAAATTTTCGTTTAATTTTTGAAAAAAAAAAAAAAAAATATTATAAGTTTTATAAAAATTAAACGAAAATTTAGCGTTTCCAAACTATTTGCCGATTTACAAACCAGTCTCCAAACCATTTATATTCCAGCTCAAACTCTAATGGTCTAGCCTGAAGAATTTATAATGAATTATATTTTACACATATTTATAATGAATTATATTTTAAAAATCGGGTAATATTGTAAAATAAAATCGATATAATCAAAAAAGGTTATTTCAATTATTTAAAATGGCGAAAAGAGAACATTTTAAAACAAATTGTTCAGAGATGCATCAGTGATGATTATTATTAATACAAGTATCCTTGTCCCTCCATTATTTTTAATTTTATATAAGCTGAATTTTGTAAGGTGTAATGAATAGATTTTTTTAGGTCTCCTAGGGTTTGAGACATGAGGCTAAGAAACTTTAGTACTTGTGCAAAAATTCATCATTGATTGTCATCCAGCCTAGAAATATATTTGATCCAAATTTGGCATCCATATGTTCAAAAGGCAGCATAGCACAGAATCAACATACAGACAAATATGGGATTGTAGTATTAATCGAAACAATTAATTCTTTTGATTAAAAAATAAAACAATTTATTCAATTTTTTCAATGATAAAATTTTAAAAATAATTATTCAACCCTCTATTTACAGCTAAGTTACACCATTAAACCTCACTGAGTTAATATTTATCAATCTAGCTAAAAAATGTTTCCTACTTTTAAAGAAAGAAGCAAATAAGAGTTGTTTAATATTTTCTGTAATAAATAACGGCAATGAAATGTTTACTATCATAACACTTTTAAGAAGCTTTAGGTTTTTAGATTTGTGCTATGATAACTGTTTAATTTAATTCTTTTCATTTTTCATATTTTCTAATGGCTACATATTAATTAAATATAAAGAAAAAAGTACTTAATACTAATATACAATTTATAATACAATACATTCAATATAATGTAATAAAGTAAATAATTTAAATCATACCAATTTCTTGAGCAACAGTATCTAGTTTTTCTTGGTTCCTACTAATTAAAACTATATTAAATCCTTTGGCTGCAAGCTGTAATGAAAAGAAATATAAAATAAAATAAGCAACAATTCATTTAAAAAAATTAAAATAAATATTTTATGAAAACACGAAATCAAAGAATAAATACCTGCAAATGATAATTAAACCGGCATTAATTGAACTAATACATTTAAGGTATGGCATAGAATAAAAAGTTAGAAACAAGTAATACTGATTTTATTTTCCTTATAAAATTATTAAGACATGTATACAATACTTGAAGTAAGTTTGCTGAAAATTCTTTTAAAAATTCAAATCAATATAAAATGAAACATAAAAGAAGACAAGGTAAAGAATTAAAAAAAAAAAAAAAATGGCTTTCAGATTACGATATTGCTTACTGTGAGGTTATGCGAGATTCATGAATATCCAGAAATTCATATATTCTGGAAATTCATGAATTTTAAACTCTGTAGCACTCTCTTTCCCCCTACACTATGATTCACTCATTACACGCCGCCCTCTGGCGAGTGCTTAGAGAGACAGTCAGTTAAGCCTCTGTTATCGTTATGTGTTGACGTGTTTTTGTCCACTCTCTGTTTGTGTCTGTGTGTAACGTAACCTTATATGTTTTAATAATAAATTAATGTTACACAAGAAGGCTTATCTTAATTAGGACCCACCAACCACCGGTCACAACTCTGCTTTGGAGAATTAGATAAATTTTTATTGATATTACTATCAATAAAAATTTAAATGCAAAAAAAAGGATTAAAATGCAAATTTATGAATAAAATTCGAATACAGCGTCGCCTTACTCAAATACTGGTTATGTTTGATTTCAAATAAATCTTAATAAAAATCCTAAATTCATGCCCATATTTCCACTAAGTTATCCGATAATACAATTGTATTATATTAATTATCTTAATTGAGTTCAGTTTATTGTTTGAATGAATCTCTTTAATGAAGTCCCACAACAATATATCGCTATTAAAAAGTAAACATTCGTTTCATCAATTTTCTGAATTTCGTGATATTATAATTTCACTTTATTTGCCTAGTAAACCATACATGTACTAAATAGAACCGTTAGCATAATTCATAGAACATAATTCATTAATGGAAATCAGACAAAACAAATGTATATATTTTAAAATTGACAAAATTCAGCAAAATTTCTCGAGATTATTAAGTTGGTATCACTTAAAAAAAAAAAAAATTTTTTTTAAATTTTGAAATGATGTATTTATAAATTTATTTTATACAATATTCTCAATATTCTTTGAGAGTTATAGCAGAAAACTGGATTGATCACACTAATTTGTTTTTGACTCGCTATGCGACTTCTAAACCTCTCTACACGATCCTTCTCGGTTTGGACTACTGGCCTTTTAAAATTCCCGGAACAGGGTAGAGAAAGTACTATAGCAATCAAGCATATTTCAGCTCCTACTAGCTCAATCGCCAAAGTTCTTGAAAATTCTAGTATTGTCAATTTTGTCGCCAAATTCGTTTCCTAGTTGACAAGTGGTCAGCAAGCCCGGGGAATACTGATCTAGCATACAATCAGCATCCAACGGAGCTGATCGTAAAACGGCCTTTCCAGAAATTGAATTCTCGGTGCTGGAAAAGCAACATTACAATATTATATAATACATTTGTTTGAATCCCCCCCCCCGAATGGAAAGTACTGCCCTATACTACAAAAAATTCAATGGAAATTATTTCGCTTAATGAGTGTTGAGTACTATAAATAAAATTCAGGTATGAACTATGTTTGCTGAAGGAGATTCTATTGTACTCCAAAGTAACAAATATAATCTTCAAGAAAAATCACCATCAATAAATCTAAATTTAATTCAATGACTTAATTATGTAAAAGTGTAACGGTACTTACAGCATTTGCATATTCTTTTCCAATGCCATCAGTGGAACCCGTAACAACTGTTGGAGAGAAAAGAAACAATTATTCTCCTAATTATATGTATCAGAAGAATATGTTACAGTAACAGAATAATCATTATATATTTTCTCTTATATTATTATGTATTGAAAAAGAAAATTATATTAAGAATATGATAAACATTCGGAAGGTTTAACAGAACAATAAAATTAGTTTGAATTTTACTATAAAAAGAATGTTACCCAACCTTCCACGACAAGCTGTTCATAAATTCAAGATAATTACACAAAACCAAAGAAACAGTTATCTAATCACCAACATCGTACGTACCGATTTCGTGCATTTTCATTTCATACGAAAGTTTAAGATCCAGACAATAATTCCATGTTTAATCGATCATTAAAGGTTATATGCACTCTCCTTTTCCCTTTTAGAATGGTATTACAAAGATCTAAGACCAATCACCAATCTTAACAACGGAAAAATTCCTCCAAATATTGTCAAAGGATGTTTGAAACAGTCATCTGCATTGTTAACAATTCATAATCACAGTAAATTCCTCATCATTCCAAATAACATCAACGTAGAGATAGCACTCCAAAATCCATTAGAGTAAAAGTACATCCGAATTGGCGTATTCAGGGTTTCATTAGTCATTGACTAGATTGTGATTTTTACTTCTCTTATTCGTTAAGTGTGAAACTCCGGACAGATAATGAAAATACCAAAGTTTTTGCGAATTAAAAAAGGTAAGCAAGGACATTCATGAAAACTGCACTCCATTCCGAAACCAATAACTAATGCGAAAACCTGGTGATAATTGATATGGCAAGGTTTGATATCCAACCTTTTCAAATAGCCATCGTACCACTTGGATTGGTCAGCGAGGCAATACAACAGGGAGAGACAAGTTTAATATCAATGGAAAATATTTGCAGTGTGTTCTAGCATGTGTGGGGATTACCGAGGGGTTGGAATGAGGTGTGATGACCAGTCTAAATGAATGGATAAATATTTTTTAAGGCAGGGGGACATAGATTGCCAACACTTTATCTGCCCGGTGTTGAATATTATGAATGTCCACTTCTATGATTTGTTCAAAAATGTTTAGGAAGTCTCCATCAAGAATTCCGGATCAATGTATTCCGGTGGAGTTGGAAATATACTGATATTTCCGTGAACAAGAGTAGGAAACAATAACTGTGAATATTTCCGTCCAAGTCCGAAAACAAATCAAATACAACAGTACAAAAAACAAATTTTGAATTGTTCAAAAAACATGTAACTTAATTTAATTAGCCAAAAGTAAATAAAAACTCCAGAAAAATAAAAAATATTGAAAAAAAAAAATTTTTTTTATATCGTTCTACTTATTTTTCAAATCCTGCCTTCCCAAATGAGCAATATTTTTTTACTGACTGCTATTTCAATAAATTTTGACCATGTTTATGTGGGCTTTACAAATTCCGTGTTTATATGCTGTATTTAGAATAGTTTATTTTTAAAAAAATAGTATTATGCAATATAATATAGATTAATCAATCAAGACTAAATAGGAAAGAAAAATTCTTGATAATATGATTAAGAATATTCAAGATAATGGCAGTCGTGAATTTTAACAATTTGAATTTTAATTATGCATTCTTTTTAAAGAAATCTTCAAAGTTAATTCTAGATATCTGCAATTAAAAAAATCGAAGCATATTCGAACCTCTAGTCCGAAACATCATAGCTTAATAATACTTCAGATTTTATTCGTTTTAATATGTTTTATTTAAAAACTGGCATTTTATTATTTTCTTATGATAATGTGGGCACAAAAAAGTACTTAATGTCACAACAATGTACGTGAGTATAAATTCAATTACTAAAACAATGAAAAATGTTTCATAAGATGTGCTTTTAAAAATTCATCAAAACAAGATAATTAAGTTAATATTTTTTTGAATTTTGAAGCGTAGTTAGCGATTTTTGTGAGATGAAAAACTTCGATGTTCTAGAGAAAAATAATAAATATATTCCAATTAATTTTCAATTAAAAATCTAAATAAAAGATTCTTAATAAGCCTTATTATTCAAAAACTAATTACATGCATGATTTGGTAGAATACATTTTTCACATTACATCTGTTTGTAAACAAAAACATTCAAAAATGCTTCGAACAAAACGGATGAAATACAGACTTACAACCAAATTTGTAATAAATTTATATTATCTTGTAATGATAATACGAATTCCATTTACAGGAAGTCTGTCCGTTTAGCTGTTCAAGTATAAGTAAACCCTAATAGTTACAAAATGTAAAAAAGGTATATAAAATCGTGACCTTACCCAAGGCCTATTATTTTATACGTGGAGTAGGAAATAAAATTTGTTTGAAAATATGCCAAAACGTTTCGGTTTTTCAATTCCACTGATTTGAATATGACATTGTATTATGCTTATGAGCTAAAACTTGTAACCAGACATTTTGTCTAACAAAATCTTACAAGAACTTGTTTCCATTTGTATAGAACTGTTATCAGTTTTCGACACCCATGACAATTTTCAAAACAGGAAAATTGTAACAATAGGCAATGGAGAAATAAGATCAAGGACATAGAATAGGCTTAAGACAGATTAATTACCCAGTGGGATATTGTTTAAACAGT
Organism: Argiope trifasciata; assembly: GCA_026543055.1. Classification (NCBI taxonomy): domain Eukaryota; kingdom Metazoa; phylum Arthropoda; class Arachnida; order Araneae; family Araneidae; genus Argiope; species Argiope trifasciata. Next base: position 2,254,400 of record JAPMOQ010006317.1, on the reverse strand, counting down.
TGTGACATATCTTGCAATATTTTAAGATCTTTGTCATGTATGCAATAGAAATCAAGGATAAAGTTAATTTATAATATTCGTGAAGTGATAGATATCAAGAAGTCAACCACAAAAATAGAATGAAAGGTTTCCAGGAAACTTTCCCTGAATTCTCCCAATAAAGTCTCATCCCCCCCTCCCGATATAAATTATTAAACACTGGGCAGACACAGATGCTCAACTTTTTATATTCAGAATCTAGCAGGTGAGAAGTGAGAGAAAGAAAACCAAATATATATTTAGGACGTCTTTTTCCTCTCTTCTCATTGGAGCCAAAATGTAACACACAGTCAAAGTTTGAGTAACAAGATCACACATTAAATTTCAAAAATATAGATCGTAACATTTTGAAGCGAAGAAGCGTTTGAAGGTACAAACAGTTGATACCGGTCTATAGAGCCGGCCTTCTCTACGAAAGGGCCCGGGTGCAATAAATCTTTTAGGGCCCTAAATTTTTTGAAAAAAAAAAAAAAAACTGTGCATTTGCATATGTACTTAATGCTTGATTTTGTTTTTGCTATTAATTACTCCAGGAAAATTACAATTTTTCCTATTTCTTTTTCGATACTTAGAGATACGTGAAAGTTTAAGTATTATATCACACATACTTGACCGAAGATAATTCTTTATTAATTTTAATTTTCTAAAAAGGAATTCTGTATTTATTATAGAAACTGGCAATGTAAAAAAAAGTTTTAATACAGTTAATATATTTAAAAATAAATCATTTTAATTATTAATTAGTATATATTGCAATACGTGTTGAACGTTATTTATATTTGGATAAGATTTTCATTTACACCATTACCATAAAATGTTACAAAGTTTTGAGAACACTTTTCTGATTCGTTTTTTTTTTTCCCCTCTCCAAAGTTTTTGTATCAGTGATTAATTTCAAATACTTTTAAATCTGTCATTGCATGAGAACAATAGAGAATATTTTCTAAAATTCATACTTTTATATTTCCCTTTCTTATTTCTATCTTTGTCGAATACCTGTCCACTATAATCCGTAATATCTAACTGAAGCTCACTTAATATTTTTGAATAGAGTTTTGCTTCTGTAGTCACGGTAGTTACTAACTGCCGTGACTAAATAACTCTATAAATTACTCATTTATACTTGATATTTTCTCTTCAAAATTTAAATGCCTAATAAAGACTGAAGTTTGTTTTTATGGTAAATATTAGAAATAGAATCCATTTAGATATTGTAATACGTTGCTAAATTTACGTTATCTATGATTTTGTTAAGAGCATTTCCTAAGGTAGAAATAATTTGATCTTGTAATAAAGGAACTAAATAACTGATAATTTAGTTTTTGGAATTTTTTATTCTGTTTATATGATCGATACGCACAGAGTCGTACTTGCTTAATAATTCGATTACACTTAAAAAAATTCCAATTATTAAAAACTCCTATTATTTCATGGTTCCACGAAGTGGAAGATTATTACACGCTAAAAATAGAATCACATCTACAATTCTTTGAAATCGTAATTTAAATTATGCTGTTTCCTTACTTATATTAATGTAAATTTGTTTTATAAATTTCGAACATAAAGTTAGTCGTTAAAGCAAGTCTTTCCAAGCAAAAAGTGAATTAAAATGACAACTTCATTCTACAGTTATTATAGTCACTGTAAATCCTGTAAGTTGCTCATTTACTCTTTTTTCGGAAAAAAAAGTAAAGATCAAAAACAAAATATGGAGTCTCGCGTTTTTGAATCAATAAAAAAGTTGCGAAGTTGAGTCTCAGCATTTGGCATTTTTTAAAAGCAGTAAGAAGTAAAGAATGATATATTCAGCATTTTTATCAAAAACTTTTTTAATGTTGTACAGTTCCGATTTTAACACAGAATATTTTACAATTTATAAGTTATACTACTTGGCCAAAAACATGGATCAATTTTACTTGCTTGATCATATTTGTTATTGCCATTTTCCTCATTATTTTCTGATTCGATAATATTTGTACAAACACAAGGTTCTTCAAGATATTTCACTATTTCAACATTTTCAATGCAAGACAGTGTAGTTTACATAGAACTTTCTTCCTCAGTTGAAGTTTGAATTGTAACTTCTGAAATCGAAGAAATTTCATGGCCAGAATTACTTTGTAGCAAAGAAAATAGATCTATTTGTGACTTCTTGTAGTTTAGCTTTTCTACTTTTTTTCTTTTCAGATAATTTTCTTTTCTTTTTTTCTTTTTTTGTTACTCAGAGGTATATTTTCTTAGCATGAGCTTTGTTACATCAAACGGTAATAAGCAGCTCATAGAATGAATTACCAAATTTCTAAATGCGATACAATACGCTATTATCTAGTATGTGTAGTATGTGACTGTAAATCTATATTAATGGCATTTTGCACACTTGCACAAGTCAATAATATATAATGTCAGGTTGGTCTATTTTCAAATCCGTCCGCTACTCCATTTAAACTTCTTTCTTAATTCTTTTCATTCCGGTAGTGACCAATAAAGAAATAATGCAGAGTGCATTGATTGAAATTGATCGCTTAATTTACAGAAGTTATGCTTTTTGTTTGAACAAAATATAAATAAGCATACACAGATACACACAAAAAAAAAATATTACATTGCATTTACATAAAAGTAGGTAGCTAATGATTTACAAGTCCATTCGAACCCAGCCTGAACCTTGACTTCTGGGTGCCAGGCCAGACGCTCTCTTATAACATATCTGAAGGCATTTCCTTATCCATAAATGAACCTCCCCCCTCCCTTTTTATAGATATCTTTTCGATCTTTGTATAATAAAAGGTGTCAATCGATGCTCAGCCAGTCACATAGAAACAAACTTGCAAACTTTTAGTATGCGTAACATTATTATTGTTCAAAACATTATTTTAATTTTTAATCCATGTGTCCCCCCCCCTCAGTCGCACCACCCAGATGAACGACCCTGCCGGTCTTAAATCAGTCAAACCATCGACTGATTTAATTAAAAATTTGGTAGAAATTCACAATTAAAAAGATACACTTAAGCTACCTAATTTCATTATTCTTCGTGCTTTTAAATTATCGCATTTGCATGTATGTGAAAATATAAAAGATCAGATGGCAGACCTCTAGACGGATCTGGTTCAAATTTTTAAATTACACTTTGTTTTCGCATCTCATTAAAAGAACAATTTTAACACAAGATTATTTCGACACCTACAAATGCATAGAAGTTAAAGGTGGAAAAAGCATTTTCAACCCCTAGCGTAGTTTATTTTTAACATGACATGCTCTCACATTTGAATGAATAATAATAATAATAATTCTTACATTCACTTTCTTTTATTAATTTGAAACGGTTTAAATGCACGTGGGTCAATGTTTAAAGCTTGAAGAAAATTAATTAAGTAAAAAAAAATAAAGGACTTATTGAAAACAATGTAAAATGGTAAGCTTCAGAAAACTTTAGAAGCTGCATGTGCTTTTGGTTCCTCTGAATGCATTTGATTATAAATAATTATAATCAAATGCATGCAGCAATACAAGCTATGCTAAATATTTACTTTACAATAAATAAATAATTATCTAATATCAATAGAGTAATTATCTAAGATCGCTTCAATATTTCATAGTTTTTGCCAAAAGAATAAAAAAAAATTTAAAATATTAATTAAAATGAAAAGGAATCTTAGGATTTTCGCCTTCTAACTTGCTGAACGGAATCTTGCTTCATAAGCAGTCTGTTAATGTGCATGTTATTTTCTATTATAATTTTTGTTAGTTAATTCGGACCAGAGATGTTTATTGAATATTCACTCAAATGCTATCAGGAAAACATTTTTAATTCATTTTGGAAAAGCACAAGAAAGTCGTTTAAACAATGTCGCAATTTTTTAACTTCTTTAATTTAGAATAAAGGAGTCTTAAAAATGTAACACATTCATGAAAGGAAAAGTAGTTATTTCTTAGTGAGTGAAAGCTTTGGAGGAATATAAGCCGCTTCCTGAATAAAACGATTAAAAGATGTGTTTCATAATCAAACGTTAAAAGAAGATTTTCATATATTTCAATACGGTAGGGAGGAAAAAGACAGATTTATACCTTTACATCATATTTGATCATCAGTTTTACAATAGATAGGACAGCAGCAACGATTAACATGATTACACTTCGATTGAGAATCCCGATATAGTAAGGTTAGAGGATTGACGTAGTGATTCAAGTGCTGCCCTATTCGACAGAATGCTCAGTTCAGTTCGCTTCTTAAAAAATTTGTTTAATTGATTAGTAAGATAAGCTGTAAACTTTATCACACATCGGTCGAAAATCTGGAAATTTAGTTTGATGAAGGTCATAGTGAATCAGTGACGCCCTAATAGTGAGAATGCTCAGTTCATTTCGGATCTTAAAATATTTTCTTAATTAATAAGCAAGATATCTTCCTTTTTTGTAACTATACAATGAATACTGATAGTGCCGCCAAAAATTTGGAATTGGTCAAACGATAAGGAAGGAAATTGACTTAATTCCCTCATTTTACAAATTTCCATGATAAATCAAAGAGAAAATTTAATTAACAACCAGGTTTATAAAACTAGATAAGGCTGCAGGTGAATTATGATTTTAAAATAATATGAAAGAAATATATTTATTACATTTTATCGAAAATCTTGTAGGGATTGTTGAGTCAAATATCCTGTAATCTTCATTCTCTCATTTCCGAAACATATCAAAACTTCATAAAAGTGAATAACTTCTATTGACTTCAATTTGTACAAATTTTGAGCATTTTCCTCATAAAGCGGATTTTAACAATAACTGTCCATATGGGACAATCTATTTACAGTGCAAGTGAGTATTGTACACTTTTAATATTTCTGGTCAACTATTTTCCGTTAATGTTGAAGTTTGCTTTATTCAAAACAGTACGCTAAATTAATCTAATAAATCAATACAGAGAATGATAAAATAAAAGTAATGATCTTTTAGCTGCCAAACCACAATCTAAGATTCCACATAAACTTGGTACAGTGTTGGAAGGATTACATTTTTTTTAAAGAAATTCTCTAATATTTCTGATAAGATTACTGTAATTATTTGATTGGGCACATTATTAGAGAAATATACCAATTTAAAACTAAGTATGGTCAAAACAAGAGCGTCTCGGGAAGGGAAGGGGACGAATATGAACGAACAAAAATCGTCACAAAAGAAGTCAGATGGCGAGAAACTCACACTCAACTCTCAAGAAATCTACTGATTTTCATACTGCAGTAGAGTAGCAGATAGTTTCGAGAATAGGAACTCGAGGTTGCAGCCCTTCAAAATGAAATATCATGTGGTATTGAATGAGTATATGATTCGTAACTACATGACTTAATGCAGAGGCAGCAGTGCATATTATATGAACCTTCTTCAATAACGGTCATTATAACTTCTCATGTAAGATGCAGACTTAATCTACATGTTAAGCATTTCTTTTAGTTTTTTTTAATTAACCAAAATTATTAGTTATTAATCCATATATTTGACATTACTCGGCATTAAAAATTCTTTTATGTATCATATTATTTTAAAGTAAAATTTTTTTTATTAAACTATTATAGTATTTAAAAAACTTCTCTATTTTTAATTAAACATTTCATCCTATGAAATGTTCGATTAAAAATAAAGCTTTTAAACCAAAGAATATATATTTTTTTTACAACTAAATTCTACAGTTGTGTTTATAATATATTCTGCTGTTACGAAATATAATTTTTCACTTTTACGAATTCGTTTTTTAGAAAAATGTTCCGAAAGATTCAAATTACACGGTAAAGCTTTTGCTTCGTCTAAAAATTAAACTTTCGGTTTCAATTTTATAGACTCAATTAAAAACCCAGTCGAGAACTATTGTCTTTATTTGAAATAATTTATTAATAGAGCTAATTTTGGGCAACATTGTAAACCACAGTATTAAACATAAAATAAATTTAATTTTTGTATTGATTCCAATAGAGCTTTAGCTTTGAATACCATTGTATTATCGCTATTTTCGTCAATAAATTCTTCTAAGCATTAAAAAATTTTTCAAACTGCTTTAAACGAATCTATTTTGGTTTCTTAAATATTGTCGCATAACAGTTTAAGAATACTATTTGACTGTTCTTATCGAATTGTCCATCTTTTTGTCGATGAAAATATATATAAAGTTGCAATATTCAAAAAAAAAAATCTTTTTACATTATATACAGTTGGAAGCGATATCAAAAATTAATAAATTAAAAATGTTATTAAGCAAGGCACATAAATTATTAAAAGAATGAGATAGGTAAAGTATATAAAATATTAAAAGAGTGTGATAGGTTTAGAGCAATTATTCTAGATTTTTACAGATTTATATTTTCCTATCATATAGCTGTCCTCTACAATTCTTAGTGCCTAAATCCAGCTTATTGAAACTTTTGTTAACCTTTAAAACTTTAAACTTTTGTTAAACCTTCTCCAGTCACATAAATTACTTTGACAAATCCTATAAATAACTCCTTTATAATTAATATTTCCTCTTCGAAATTTGCATGTTTAATGATGATTGAAGTTTGTTCCTTATGGGAAATATCAAAAGTACAATCCAATTGGGTACAGTAGTATATAGCTGCTTTTACATCGTATTTAATTTTGTTAAGGACTTCCTTTCTTAACGCAAGAATAATTCGCTTTTGTGATGTCTATGCTAAATGATGCATAATTCTAATTTACGAATGTTTAATTCTATTTATATGATCAATTTGTACAGAGTCGTATTTATTTAATAATTAGTATAAATTTTAAAAATTTCCATTAGGCTCTCCTATTATTTCAGGGTTTCATCGAAATGGAGGATTATTATATGTTAAAAATATAATCACTTCTAAAATTCTTTGAAATAGTAATTTAAGTCGCCCCGTTTCCTTATTTATATTAACTTGAATTACTTTATCAATAGTAAAACATAAATTTAGTCATTTTAGTAGTTCTTTAAAAGCAATAAACGAATTAAAATGGCAACTCATGATCTTGGATTACAGTTGACAGCTTTCTTTAGTTATTATTGCCACTTGTAAATTTTGTGGTTTGGTCATTTCCTCTTCTTTTGGAAAACAGTATACAACAAAAACAAAATAGGGAATTTTGGGGGTTTTGGATAAATAAACCAGCTGTGAAGTTGGGTTTCACCATTTGGCATTTTTTAAAAGTAGTACGTAGAGGGAAATAATCCATTCTTTGCATTCTCTGCAAAAACTTCTTCTGTGTTGTATAGGCCTGTTTTTAACACAAAACATATCAAACTTAACAATTATAATGTTTGATCATAAACCTTAATCACTTATATGCACCTGATCCCACTTGTTATTTTCATTTTCCTCGCTATTTACTGATTCAATCATATTTGTACAAAGATATGGTTCTTCAAAGATTTTCACAGATTCTACATTTTCATTGCAAGATTGAGTAGTTGATGTGGAACTTTCTTAGCCAATTGAAGCTTTAATTCAATTTTCTTAAGTCAAAGCAATTTTATTGCCAGAATTACTTTGTAGACAAGAAAAAAATTATATGCTGTTCTTTGTTGAAACCGAGTCTGGACACCCAGAGGGGAAATTTCTTGGCACCGACATGATTAGATCTATATTTTATAGTATAATTCATCAAAATAATATTTGCTCTACTGTTATTGAGGTAAATGACCTTACTTTATATTCACATGTTGAACACTTGCACTAAACTGTAATATATCTGTTAACTTCGTATAATTCAAAGCCCATGGACTGTTCCAGTTTAATTTCTTCCTCTCTCCTTTCCACCCCTTCTCCTTTCCTTTCCTGTATTATTTTATTTTATTTTTTGATCATGTTGATTAATCGCGGGGCCTTGGTGCATAGCATCCACTGGAACTCCCAGACGGCCAGGCATGACTTTAATTGCACAAATGAAAGAATGGTATTCTCGTCATTCTTCACTTCTGGGCCTGGAAAATTCGTATTCTAAAATAAATTTTCAATTGTATTCTTGAAACTTGGTCCCAATAGTGTCTTACAAAATCTAAAGCATCCCAAACATTGATTTTGCATCATTTATTCGTAATTCTGACCGATGATGCTATAATTATCCTCATATGAAACTCTCTAAAATTAACTTTTACAGAAAGTATATCATCAAGGTCTCTAAGCTGAACTCTGCTGATAAAGAAAAAAAATTCAACGTTTTCTGTTTGCTGCGTATTTTGTCGATAAGAGCTTTGTGTTTCTAACACAACATGACTGTTCTGCTTTTCCTATCAGAAATGACTTCAGCTTTTCGGTCCCATGAGCATTAATTGCAAGCAAAAACAATCTTCATTTTGCCGTCGTCTCCTTCGCCACCAACACATTTTACATTTCTACTACAAAGTGTTTGGTTAGGTTGCATGTCATGAAATAACCCAGTTTTATCTGCGTTGTAAACGTTGAATACCCTTCAATCAAATTGACCAACTTTTCTTCCTAAACTTTTATTACATTTCAATTTATATCCGCATACTTTCTTTTAGACAATGTGCATTTTTTTATTAAAAGGTCGAAAGGTCATTGGAAACAGAAAAGTCTCATGTATTTTTAAGGAAAGCTGAAGGGCGTTTTCTTTGATCAGAGGCCCATTATTGGCTATTTCCTTGGCTGAAGATTTAAGAACAGAAAGAGCAGTGGCTTTTAATGACTTCCTTTTAAACCACGTGGTACTTTTTCTTAAAAAGTTGAAGGGTCATTGGATACAGAAAGGGCTTTTTCTTTTACCAAATGCCCACTATTGGCTATTTCCTTAGCACATGATTCAAGAACAGAAAGAACAGCGACTTTTAGTGACTTCCTTTTAAACGACGTGGTGCTCTTTCTTAAAAGGTCGAAAGGTCATTGGGTACAGAAAGGCTCTCATGTGCTTTTAAGGGAAATTGAAAAGCCTATTGGCTATTTTCTTAACATGAGATTCAATAACTTTCCTATTTTCGACGATTTTCGTCACATTCTGCAGATGCATTTTTAACTTATGTTCTTTGTTTAACCATTGCAGTCGATGTTGATGTGAGGATTTCAAGCTGTTGTACTGAAACGTTTTCCTAAAATTGGCGTAAAATATTACATTTTTCGTTTAATGGAAAACGTTTTCTTTTCTAGTAATATGCCATGCTTCTCTATGATTCAAAAATCAAATGTTCAGCAAAACCGATAGTCCAATACGTCTTATTTCTCTAAATAAGGCAGCGGGTGGAGATAAGGAAGGTATTTGCTGTCTTACCCTCAAAGTACATATTTGCCAGATCTGGGAGATATAAGCCAACCGGTCTGATTTGCACAGCACCAGCACACACATACAAGCTTTTTCTTCATGTTTAAGAGTGACAAAATCTAGATAAAATACCAATAAATTTTCTCGCCAAATATTCTTGCAATAGTTAATATGATTTTAGCAAAATTAGACAAATCACTCCTTAACTACATTTTGCAATGAGCAACGAATGATTTATTAGCCCTTTATGACCCGTACGGGAAATGTCCTGCACAGCAGAATCCCAATAACGTAAAGATGGGAATGATGATGATTATCAATGATGTTACTAGAGCGGTTATTTTTCTCACATGCTGAGTAAGACTTTTCAATTGTTCGATTATAGAAAGAGTGTCTATTATGGGGACAATGAGACAGGGATTGAAAAGTTTTTCAAACTGCTGTTTTAAAAGAAAATAATTTTATTATTTCATGCACTAAAAACTAAATATCGTTAATTAATCGATCTTCCAGATTTACTGTGACGCACTTCTGAATTTTAAAAAAATGGAAAATTTCTAATTTAGTTTTCATAGTCTCAAAAAATATAGAAACTTAAAATTCTTTTACGCATGCGCATCTGGAATATTAATCGAGTCAAATTTAGAAATTAATTCTACTGTTTATAGTCTTTAGTTAACTTTAAACAAACCTCAATTTTATACATTTTTATTAGTTCCAGATTTTTCTTTTAAATAAACAAAAGCTTATAGAAGTACCTAAAATTTGCGATCATTAGTAATAACCAGCTAATCAGAAAACACACAGTAATTTTCTCATTAATTAGGCATTAGGCCAACAGCTGTCATTATTCATTTCAATATTCCTTAAAATTTTCCATCATCTCTATCTTTACTTTTAATTTAAAAAAATATGTGGGGGTGTGTGTTGACACACTATAGATTAAGCCATTAGACCTAGAGCCACCACATTTGGCAAAGGCATACTTCGCAAAATAAGAATACACACCTCTGAAGAATTTTTACAAATTTTAATCATTTAAAAATAAGCTGCTCAAGTTTTTTTCGCGATAGTTTTCAGAAACATCCCCGCACAAAAAATTTTTTCACACGGTTTAGACTCCAAAAAATTATATTTCCAATCAACCCAATTTAGTTATTGTAAAATTTTTCTGACTCGTTTAAATTAACGCTTAAACTTATTTTAAAATACATTTTATAACAATATTTTTTTTGTTGAGGATAAAACCGAAATTTTTTCATTAAATATTTGATCGCCCGGTTTTCTTCAAACTTTAACGAAGTTAAAAAAAAAGGGGGGGGCGGGGGGGATTATATTATATAACTATAATACTTACAAAAATGTGTTAAAAATATTATAGTACCAATAAATTTAGAAAATAAATAAACTGGACATAATAGCATTATGATGTCATGGAAACGATTTTCATTAGAAAATATTATATACACAATGAATAGAATTTATGTAATACAATATAAACTACACGTCTTTAATGTCTGATATAAAAGATGACAATTTCACGAAATGATGGGCATGAAGTTTTCCAAAATCGATTCAACTGGAATGAAATATAAGCAATATCTCCAGCGAATCAGCTTATCAGGTAAATAGTAATTAATATATATCGCAAACTGCTGATAGCAGGGTGTAATTTAAATCCAGATCATTTGCTTTAGTGCTAAAATAGTACATCGTCATTCGCATACTTAGATAATTTGTCTCTTATCGCAACCATTCAGTTTAATCATTTCAAAAAAGCAGCTATCTCTTGTCTGTCATCTGAAGTTTCGATTACATACTATAAATCATACGTCACGGTATGTATAACAGATTTGCTTCAGTTTCTAAGTAGGTATGCATTAATTGAAATCTTCCCACCAAAATGAGCATATTTTTTCACCGAGCAAAAGATAACATCAGTAATAATCGACAAGTATAGCAAAATTTTATAGAAAATGCTTGAGTGGTAATGGTGGTGGATCTAATGCCACTTAGTCATACCAAGCCCGAATGACCAGAGATCTTTCGAATCAAGGCAGAAATGTGTGCCTTTCGTTGTTAACGAGCACCGTTAAGGTGAAAGTACGACTTTGCTCGAACACACACGACACAACCCTTTTTAGGAGGCGATCGAAATCATTCATGCTTAAATGGTTTAAGTGCCAAACAAAGGAAAGGAATTGTATATTGTTTAGCTTTTTTTCCACCAAGAAATGCTATTTGGAATTCATAAATCATTTAATTTGTAGTTAGGTTAACCTTTTACATACAATGTATCTGATCATTACAATGAATTACAAAATTTTCAATACTTCAATCTAATTCAAAGCGGTTAATTTAAGTGATAAAAATCGCTTGGATCCCCTTAAACATCTTATTTCATTACAGCTTCTCTTTTGTTTCAAATTGGAGCCAAAAAACGTTCAGACTTCCAAAAGATTCCTTCTATTCGGAATTGATCTTTTTTACCGAAAGCTGTTTCAATAACGACCACCGTAAACGAAGACATTTGGCGAGAAGTGTTCTCCTGATGGACAAACTATGTAATGTACGGATGACTGACACATGGCAATTCATTTAAATACACATTTCGTAAGAACGGCGAATCAACTGTGTAATCAGGTCTCGAATCCGAGAATCCTTCAATCACGAAAATGAGATAGTCAGATAATGGAAGTGGTTATTCAGAAACTTTCCCACACATTGTTTAATGATGGCATTATTCCTATGTTTTTCCTCTACATTCAAAAAAAAAAATTATGGACATTAGGCAAGGCGGTATGATTTAAGATTTTTATTTTCATACCACAATTCATTTTTGTAATATATTGCACGTCTGATAATGACCTTTACATGAATACGAATGTAAAAATCGATAAATCAACCGTCAACACACTGACGGATTTTTTTTTTTTTTTTTTTTGGTTAATTTGATATGATTCGACACTTTGAGTTCTAAAATGTGCCAAATTTTATCCTACTAGCTTTTTATGCTATGTTATTATAATATTTCAAAAACAAGCAGACAAATTTCCTCTGAATGAATTTTATGCAAAATTACGTGTTACCGCAAGTTAAATTTAAAATTTTTCGTCTATCTTAAAGCATTTTTGAGAAATTACATTCATAAACAGATAAATCGAAGACAGATTTAAGTTTTAAAAAAATGTGTTTTTTGGTTTTTAAGAGGTCTAAAACATGAAAAATTGTCAAAATCCCGAACATAATATTTTTTTTCTTGGCAATTATAATACTTTCTCTTTAAATACCTAGCATACGAGAGGAATAGAAAAAAAAGAGACTATGCCGAGAAAAAGAATTTCAAATAAATAATTAAATAAAATTCACCATCAAATCGGAATCTTATCAAAAATTTATCAATCGAATGTTGACTACTAAAAATAGCAAGGTGATTTTTTCTGAAGTATTCACGTGCATTTCATGTGAATGAAAAGATTCACAATTTCTATTTTTAATCATTCCGACTTGCTGTAATGAGCATCAAAGGAAAAAAAATCGTAAGTGGTTCTCCTAAAACTTTCTCGCATACTCTCTAATAAAGGTATTATACTACAGAACGTCTTGCATGACATTGACGTAAAACAGTACAAAATATTAATCTGTGGCCTGAATTTAGCATTTTTACTGCATCCATCCTGTTCATTCTTAGAGAGTTATTTGGTGTTTAAACCCAGGCATGCGGTTAATAATATCCGAAAATCGAATCTGTATTTTCGATGAGTTTTTTATCAATTGATTGAAATTAAAAAAGAAAATCCAAAAAGTTACATGTGTTGTCATAAAATCCCATACCAAATTTAATATATTTAACTTAATGGTTTTTAAACTATCGCAATTATATATTTTTGGAAGTACAGACCGACAGATGGTATTTCATTTTGTAGTTATGTCCAATCATATTCGGACAGTTGGACAGGCATACTTTCTCTACACAGATTTGCTAAGAAATTTGATAACAATCAACAAATTTGGTGTAAAGGCCATATACCAAATTTCATTCATCTCATTCAAAGTGTTTTTGAGTTATCTTAATCACAGATGGTCAGATTGAAGGGAATTTTCCAAAAATTTTTTTTCGAAATTATGACGTCTAAAACATGGCGATTCGTCAAAATCTCGGGTTCGAATTTTCTGGTGATTACTATTCTTTTTCTATATCATGTGTACAAGAAAATAAACAGACAGCCTTTTCAAGTTCATAGGCCACAGGTAGCAAAAGTTAGGCAACTGCATTATTTCATTCGAGAAATTCACTCACTTTGAAAAGTCAATGAATAGATAGATTAGCTCAAGGAAGAAATGAAGGATGAAAAAAATTAACTTTTCCTCGTTCACTCGGAACATAACTATTCATAATGAGACTCTCGACACTTTTTTTTCCTCGTCAATCAGCGTGCAGAACAAATAAAACACCTTGACTTATATTTTACCATTTTCTTTAAGGCACTCTGATCTTTTAGATATACGTTGAAAAGGGCACGTGTTGATCTGAAGAGGCGAATAACAAGGAAAGAAAAATAAGAACCAGTTTTCTTGTTGATCGGGAGGAAAGAGGGGGAAAGCCCCGAAGCCCTAATAATGCTGGAGGAAGTGGGGAAGCAGTTAGTGGAGATGCCCCAGGTATTTCCTCAAAGACACCTATGGTAAACATGACCTTTTATTTATCTATAGGAGGTTGGGATCGGGCAGATGCAATGAAAAAAAAAGGGGGGGGGGCGGAATCCCTTGAAACTACTTCATTGCTTTCCCGACTGAGAGAAATATCTAGCAGGCTATTGTCTGTAGCAATTATAGCACTCATAACTTTCTTTGCAAATGAGAAGGATTATGTCCTCGATTTCTCACAATATATATTTAAATTGAGAAGTCCATATAATATACTAAAAATATTTCATTTATCTGAATTCAGTATCAGATTTAAATTAAATGAAGCCCTAAGTAGTTTGAGAAATGGGATCCTACATAAATCCATTAAATAACAAATTTAGTATTTATAAATTTGTTTACTTCATGTATGATATATGGCTTACAAAACAGTTTACTACTTTGCCTCAAGAAAATGACAGCCCTGAGCTAAGATTGTATTGCCTTTACCTAAATATGACATTGATTGTGCTGGGTTGCCATTTGAGATTTAAAAAAATCTCAAAATGGCATAGAAGTTAGTTTTAAATAATTTGCTTTTACATGAAAAATTCTTATTTTACTATAAAATCTCAGAGACACATTGAATTTCAATACTGCAGGAAATTTCTAATGATGATAAAATGAGCCATGATAAAATGTTAAAAATACACTTTTTTTTCTATAAATGAAAATCTAAGCAAATATTCTGTAGTTTTATAAAAATGTTCCAAAACTAGTGGTTCAGAAGGAAGGTGATGTTTACAACTAATAAACTACCGATTTTATTTTTTGCGATGAATAAAATGCTTAAAACATTTTATGAATTCCTTTAAAAAATAAAAATTTTAATTTTATTTATTTATTAAGAGTACAATTTACAGAAAAACACTTTCTTTGAAAATGGATTTAATTTGTTTAGAGTTTAGTTCATAACCCTCAAAGAAAAACTTTGCATTTCATAACAATTTATAGTCCCACTAACATTCATACAATTTGAATATATCAATAATTAAACTGAATCTAAAAAAAGTAAATCCTACAAAAAAAAATAATTATATCTTGTATAAATTTTAATTCAAAAATTAAAATACAAAGCAGTAATTATCTTGCATTTCCTATGACTACTTTTGTAGATTAAACCCAAATGGTAAGGGGGAAATTCCAAGTGCACATCAGTGCATATTAATCAAATTATATGAATAGATAAAATTATTTGAACCAGAATATTACTCAGAATCATTGAGGTAATGCAATTTGAATCAGCATTAAAATTCTAACATCCTAATACAGACAAGATCAAATACGCACAAGACCAACACATTTGCAACTTTACAACTTAATCAGATTTCTATGAGTTGATTCCAATCATATGAGTCTGAAAGCTAGATTCAGGACCAAGTTTTGCAATCAACTGTACTCAGAAGGAAAGTTAATTCATTCGATCATGATTTCTATGAAACACTTTATTTTTTAATGCACTGTAATGATTTTCTTTTTGAGAAGAAAAAACATTCTAGTAAATATTTTGATGCTCTGAATTTAAAAGATAAACAAATCTATATATGTTTTCTTTTCATAAAAAATATAACAAACTCATCAATAAAAATTGAGAATTTTATACAGTCATACTTCAATACTTTATTCTTAAATTACACAGATACATTACCTCTCTATCATAATAAATGTCCTTATCTTTCATAAATAAACAGCCGATAAACTTTTGAGTGCCTATGTAATTAAATATAACAATATAAAGAGAATTATTAAAATAGAAATGCTTATAGACTTATTACAGTGTTAATAAGAACATTTTCTTTGATATGTTATTTTAACTACGGTAATGACAAATAAAATTTTATTGAATGTTTTGAAATACCAAATCAATTAATAAAAACTGTTAAGGTAATCATACTTACTGGCCCATCTTCCAAGTTTTTTCCAATCAACAGTAGCTCCTATTAAATCAGCAATAAAACATGTATACAATCCACGCCAGAGCGATCGCAAAAGTTTAAATAATAACCAACAAATAAAAAGTACGCCTATGAACCATACAATTCCTTTAGAGTCGTGAGCAGGTAAACTACACTTCTCATCTGTAGACATAATGCAACTAATTCCAGCTAATATTCAAATGTAATAGATTATATCTCGGAATGCAACTACCAAATACAGTGTCCGTCGCTTTGCCACAACACGACTGATTCCTGATTCTAACTCTTAAAACTAAAATCAATCAGAAAGAAAAGTACAAGTTGAAGTTGAAGTTACCGGTTCTCACTTAGCGACTATCGTATGATAGTTTCCTTCCATGTCGCACATTTTCTCTCTCTGTCTTTGGGTTGTATGAAAAAAGAAGGCTATGTCAGAAATATAGCATTAAAATATTTCCTTTCCTGTAATAATTTTTTTAAAAAGGTTAAAAGCAAACTGTGACTCTTAAAAGATTTATTTTACCGATGCTTCTTGTTTACATATTTTCTTAAAGATATTTGGCAACATCTTTCTATCCTTTGCGTCTGCTATGTTGTCCATGTGATTTTGAACTAGTTCTGAATTTAAATTGATATTTTTGAGATGCCTTTCGAATTCCTTCGTTGTTTCATCATTTAGTTGCGAAACGTTTTCTCGAAAGTGCTGAATTTCCAAATTAAAGAATTACATACTTAAGATCCAGATCAAAATACAATTAAAGGTATTTTAATTTATTGAATTAGAAAATCATTTGACATTTCTTGCAAGATAACTGGAGAGTAAATATGCTTTTTTAATTCTTTTATTTCAGTTTGATACAATGGCTTCGAAAACCATTTTAGTTACTGGTGGTACTGGTCTTGTTGGAAAAGCTATCGAAAATGTTGTTAAAACCAACTCCTTAACAGATGAAAATTGGGTGTTTTTATCTTCTAAAGATGCCGATCTATCGTAAGAGAATAATAAACTTTAAAAGTTTATTTTATTCAGTTTAGAATGTTATGTTATTAATATTTTGCAAACAAAATTTGTTTGATATGGCATTGTGAAATTTAGATATTCCTTATTTTAATTTTAATATGTCATTATAAATAACTAAATAGTTTTATATACAGGAAGAAAAATTTTAAAAATATTAGAAAACTATTTAGATGTGACTTCTAATTTTCTCTTTTAAATTAAAGTATGCTATTGAATATTACTTTTTATTTTAAAAAAATAAATGAATATATATATGAGATAAAAATATACTTATTGTTTAATAAATAACCAAATATTATAATTTATACAATTACTAAAGAAGTAGGATTATTTTTTACTATTATAAACTTTATAAATTTCAAAATTGTTTCTGTAAAACAATCAGCTTATTAAAATCCATCTCTATTTTAATTTTCTAATTTTATTCATAATTGTGCGTTTAGAACTAAAAACGTGATCTAAATATTTATTCATTGAAAAATAATCATAGTATTTGATGAATAATTGTCTGTAAAGTTATATAAGTTTCGAGCCAAATTAAAAAAATTTTGCTAAAAACATCTTTAAATCTATAATTTTTTTTTAAATTTTATATTTAAAAAAATGTATTTCTTCTTATTTTGATTATTGACTTGTGAATTTAAACTTGTGATTAATAACTTATTAAAATATGTTTAACAATCTAACAACCTCAATACCTCAAATTACCTTTTATACAAGCTGTAAAGTATCAAGGCAATGTCAATAGCTTATTTCCACCTTTTTTTTTTTTTTTTTCCCAAGAGAGTTAACAAATAGTGCTGAGAAATCTTATTTTTCTGACCATGGTTGTTTTTCCTTCCACTGCCATTTTTGATTAATTTCAAAATTGTAAGTGATCGAGGGCTGTTTTTTTTGCATACTGATTGTTAAACTTTCTTTTTAAAATTCCTGAATAACAGAAAATCTTGGTAAAAAAAGAAATTAATAAAAATAGTGCTTGATAATACTGATGAATTTACTTTAGATTCAGGTGACAAAAATGTTAAATTCAGCATTTCAAATTCTTTTTGAGTTGAAAACCCATTTACTTTGTCAAAATTTATATTAATGTGGTTTTAATTTTTGTGTGCATATTTTCCCAATATTTTTTTATATTAAAACAAACATTGAACATTATGTTTCAAAAATTGCTGATTAACATCTTTTTAAAATTGTTTTTTTAATGGTGTAGACTATTTTTTATCATTTATCTTTTTTTTTTTTTAAATTCTTGAAACACTCAATTTTAAATACAATTTGCAGATATATTATATCTTTAACCTGCTGCTTAAGTAATAAAAATATATTTAATGATGACTTTTTATATAGAAATATAAAAAGTCTTCAAAGTTTTTCTTGATAAGAAAAATAAGAGTTAATTGCTGCATTAATTAAAATTCAATGATATCGCTCCGTCATTGCATTTATATTTAATAATAGATGTGTGCATTTAAAAAAAAGCATTTGCTATAGGAAGGAGAGGATTTTGATAATCAATTCTAGCAGCATACATGGAATATTTGTAAATAGTTAATGTCATACCTAATAAGGGAATATATATTTGTTTAAAGTATAAGAAATAATAAAAGAACATTTTATCCAAATAAATATTCTTTATCTTATTTTGTCATTTTGAATTTTGAACTATTAAAAAAATAAATGGGTTCATTTTTTCTGGAAATAGCTTTATTTTTATGTACCTATGTATATTTAATATGATTTCAACTACAAATTTTTCCCATTACTAATACATTTCAGCAGTGGCTTTGGACATAAATATCTTTATGCACAAAAAATTATAAATTATTTTCAATTTTAATAAATTTAATATCATTAGTTTTTATAATAAATAATCTAGAATAAAAATTTCTTGAAATTTTTTGAAAAAGAAAATGGGAATTCTAAAATGATTAAATTTTTATAGTGCAACAATGATTTTAAAATGATGCCTGCTTACTCTTTAAAATGTAAAGTTATGTTTTTTCATCAAAATTATCTGTTACTTAACAATAAGCTAGAATCATATACTAAAATTAAGTTGTTTTTAAGAGAAATTATTATAACAATTTGTAAATGAACCTTTTGCTTTTAATGAGGGTTTGGATGCTAAAGACATTACAACAAAAGCCTTCCCCATGATGCAAATGAACATTTGCTTAGAAATACTGTAAAGGAAATGTTTATTCTCTTTAGTCTCTATTTTCAGCTGTTTTGGATTTTTTAAGAACTTGATTTCATAGAAAGGTTGGCTTCAACTAGCAAAATATCAAATAAAAATACAGTCATTGTCATATTTATTGCAGTTTAACATTTGTATAATATTCTTTAGTCAAGTCTTTATATGACTGTGATTTTGAAAATTGTAATTTGAATGCTAGTTTTTAATTTTTTTATGATCCCAGTGCTAATAAGTGTCTTCATTTGGATTCAATGCTTTAGTTTAAGAAAACTTGTTGTAATATTTGTGCTGATGAAATTATTCTTCACCTTTACCATGAATTTTTCTGTGTAAGAATTTCGAGGATTTTCTTAGAATTTCTTGAAAGATAATTTTCAAATTCTTTTGTGTTCTTTTACAGTGATGCTCAGCAAACTGAAATCTTATTTGAAAAATATAAGCCAACACATGTTATTCACTTAGCTGCCATGGTTGGAGGTTTATTTAGAAATCTAAAGTACAATTTAGACTTTCTGGTAAGCTCATTGCTTATGTTTATATTTGAAAGGATATGTTTGAAAACAAACATTCATGATGATATGTCTGAAAAAAGATTTGAAAATTAATAACTTACTGTATAATTATCTAGCAATTGGGCAATTGCTAGATAATCTCTTTCTTTAGTTAATTTAATTTAACATAGTTAATGAAATTTACATTACATTTTTATCACTAATATAAAAATACTGCTAAATTTTAAATAAATTGATTTTCTCTTAAGTTATAAAGAAGAATTTCATCACTGTAAGGTAGTTTTAAAAATCTGAAAATCATGCATACATTTATGTATATACTAAAAACAATAGGTTTGTTTAGATAAACTATTTAGGAAAGAAATTAGTACCTTGATTAACATTAAAGAAACGCTCTTTAAGGAATCATGAATTAAAATTTCTAAAAACTACTTATATATTTTTTTTATAAATACTTCTTAAACATCAGTTTCACTTAATGTGTAGAAAATGTTTATATGTATGAGAAAATCTTTTAATTTTCATACCTATTTAATAATAAAATTATGTTCTTGCCAGTTTTAACTTTTTGCATTTAAATAAATTTATTATATAAACCATTACTAATTTTAATTTTGCATGTTTATTTTATTCTTACATTGGATTCCAAATCCATACTAACCCTTTGCAAATATGAAATGATGTAATCCTGCTTTATCTTCTCCTATATTCTCTTCTACTTCTATGGAATATACTTATCATGCTTCTTTGCGGTTTAAGTAAAATAGTTCTGTGAACTTAAAACTACAATATTGATTGAGAATTCATTTGTCAGGGCTAATTAGTTCTTTCTGGATCATACGTCGGTCTTTCTAATCTGTCATTGTCAATGAAATCATTAGTGGGCATCTTTCTGTTTTCAATGAAAAAAAAAATCAAAATGAAAAAGAATTGTTTGAACCTGCATTGAAAACAATGAAAGGGAATGATATAGTTATATATAATTGTCTATGTGTATCAACTTTCATTTTTGTACATAGATTCTTAGGTTAGTAGACAGGTTAGGTTTGCACTTAGGTTCTTAATTTATTTTTCTTTGTAAATACTACATTTCTTTCAGAATTAAACTGCTATTTCATACTGATATAATGTATTTATAAGTTTATGTGCTTTTGTATTAGGCTTTCTTCTTTCGGCCGCGGTGGCCTAATGGTAAGGTCTCGACTTCGGAATCAGAGGGTTTCAGGTTCGAGACTCGATTCCACCGAAGAGCCGTCGTGTGAGGGGGGTCTCTTGCACGTTAAATCTGTCAGGCCAAACGTTCTCCCGCTGGTGTGGGGATGGGGGTGCCACTTCAGGTGCCATCCGCATCATCTGATCGTGGTTCAAAATTACGAGGTCCATCCCAAAATAGCCCTCGTGTTGCTTTAAAATGGGACGTTAATATAACTAAACTAAACTAATCTTACTATTGTAAATATAATTTTTAAAAACCTTAATTTTTATAGTATTCTGAAAATTGTTATCATAAAGTTTTTTTCAAGGAGCAAATCTGTAATATTTGTGATTCATTGTTTACATTTATCTTGTTATTTTTATGTAGCGGAACAATATTCACATAAATGACAATGTTTTGCAATGCAGCTACAAGCATGGTGTTCAGAAAGTTGTATCATGTCTATCAACTTGCATTTTTCCAGATAAAACTACCTATCCAATTAATGAGACAATGGTATGCATTTTTTATCATATTAAATTTTACTTTTTTAATATATTATCAATTTTAATGATGCATTTATTTTCTAGATTCATAATGGACCTCCTCATGAATCAAATTTTGGATATTCATATGCTAAAAGACTCATTGATATTCAGAATCGTGCTTATCATGCCCAGCATGGCTGTAATTTCACTTCAGTTATTCCTACCAATGTCTTTGGACCATTTGATAACTTTAATTTGGAAGATGGTCATGTACTTCCTGGATTGATTCATAAAACTTATGAGGCTAAAAGTAAGTATTTAATTATAAAAGTAATATTTAATTACAAACAATTTAATCTGAACATATGGCTTAAATTTTGAAGTCATTTTCCGTTTAAAGAATGTTATGAAATAATTTTAAAAGAATGTTTCAATTTTATATGTAAGATTTTTCTTTTATAATCATTACTTATAGAAAACGGAACTCCTCTTACCATATGGGGATCTGGAAAACCGCTTCGTCAATTCATATACTCCAATGATTTAGCTAGACTTATTGTTTGGGTATTGAGAGAATACAATGAAATTGATCCCATCATTTTATCAGGTTAGTTGAATAAATTTCTCTCTTTCTATATATATATATATATATATATATATATATATATATATATATGGCACATAAATTGAAATTACGCTCATTACTTGAACTCGAATGTAAATAAATATTTTTTTTT
>JAPMOQ010006317.1:2201983-2231957 GCA_026543055.1 Argiope trifasciata | reverse complement strand
AATTTTAAAATTTAATTCACAATTTGCACTTATTAGGAATTGATTAATTGAAATTAAAATTTCCATCTTATGTTACTTTGAAAGAATTTCTTTGTTAGTGCTCCTTGTAATAAAGTAGGAAATTCAATATTTGGTTTCTTGCCCATAATTATGTTATTTGACTAAACTGGGTAGTCAAGTGTCTACAGCTCTAAAATTCATATTTATCCATCATAACATTTAACTGCATACTTTTGTCCATGTTAAAATTAAGATTTAAAAATTGCTATCATTGATCATTAATTCCAAAGTAGGATTTTTATGTGATATTATGGAAATATGTTTAATTTGCTACAGTAACTCATAGCAAATTTGTTTAATTAAACTCAATTTATCCATTATATCTAAAAGCAAGGTGAATTTTTAAAAATGCTTTATCTATTTCTAATTTAACAAACTAAAAAATGACCAGTCTTTTGATAATACTTTTAAGGCAGAAAATGAATATAAACTCATTTTATCAATAATGAATATGTCACTATATTTTAATGCATTTTGTTCATGTGAAATTAATAATAATGTATTATGATGTTAATATGTTTAAAATGATCTGTAAAAAAAAAAAAAAAAAACATCTGCTCTAAGTGTTTTTTAATTAATTAATCAATTATATTTCTGGAAATCTTGATTAATTTGTTCAGGGTAAAAAAACTAAAGAAAGAAATTTCAAATTTCTAGCTTGAAGCTTCAGAGCATGAAATTGCGTGATTTATCTATCATTAATTTTAAAAGTTACACTCAGTTACATTATAATGATAGTATATTCACAATAAGTTTTTTAATTCTACTTCAATAAACCGGAGTATATATCCAATAACCCGAAATGGTGAAAAGTATCATTATAAAATGAACTTAAACTATTTGTAAGCACATTGAAACTAGAAAAAAAAATTCTATGGAAATAAAATTAACATTTCTGAAAAGATCTTATTTAAAGATGTTAATGTGGTGTAAAAGTAATGTTTGTGAGAGTTGTTGTATAATATTCATTATTATTGAAATAATGTTGTTTCATACTCCAGAGTTATTGAAAGTAGGGTGGAAAATATATTATTGGAAATTATATTTCTTGTGCATGTTTTACCCAAGAAATAGTTATTCAATACTTGCATTAAACTAATGCAAAACAGTTTGCTCTTCAAAGGGCATTGGCAATGTTCTTTGTGATGCATGTTGAAACAATTTGCCAATGATATTCCAACTTATAAGCATTATCATTCAAAAATAAATACAACTTGTATTGCTTTTCTATTATGTTTATCTATATATTGATTGGATTTCTAAATTTTGCTCAGCTTATGACACTCCATTATTTAATTTCTTTATAATTTACATAAATTAAAAGAATTTTTTAAATGATGTATGTTCCATAGTTATCTGTTAAGTTGTCAGATTTTATTTTCTATTGTTTAGTATGAAAATATTCATATAATTCATATAGTTCACTTTATAAAATTTGATTCTGTTCTGTTTTCCTGTTGAGTTTTCTGTTTTCCCTTCCACCACAATAAATAACAATGTAAATAAATTCTACAAATCATATATATATATAAATCAAGATCTTTTCTTAAAATTTTTTTATGAATTGCATTGTTTAAATTTAAAAATGTTTTCCTAATTGTTTTTTTTTTCTTTGTCATACATGTTTATTAACTTTTTACTTACTGTAAATTTAATGCCTGGGCTGTTGGGGTATATTGCTGAAAATGATCAAGTGAGAAAAAAAGACTTAATGTATTCAAATTGTTTTGAAATATTAATTTATTCATATATAAAACAAACCTCTTTTATAAAAATAAAATTATGAAACCCTCAGATATTCTAGGTTCTGCAAGTTATGATTTTGGCTGTATACCATGTAAGGTATTTTATGCAAAAATAGCACAAAAAATGTTTTTAGTTTTCTTTTATGTGCTTTTAAACTTAAATTACTCAGCTGAGTAATTTCAATTTTAATTTTGTATTTAACTGTGTTTTTTAATACTAAGTGGATGAAGAACAGGAAGTCAGTATAAAGGATGCTGCACTAGCTGTAGCAGAAGCTTTTGATTTCAAGGGGGAAGTTATTGTATCCTTTTAAAAATAATGAAATATTTTTGGATGATTTGTTAATATTTATTAACCAATATCTGCATTAATTAATTGTATTTAATTTCCTCTATTGGTTCTTCTGTCTAAATTTTATAATGAGTTGTATGGGATTTAATAATAATATTATCAAGCAGTTGTCAAGAATCACTCCATTATCTATAACTTCAACCCTTTAGTGAGTATAAGAGTATATATATTTTCCTTTTGGAAGGATTTTATGAAATATTTTTTAAAAATAATGTATTTGGTGATTTATCATTACAAAAAAAAAAAAAAATCATAACTTGGGGGCATACACTGACATTTACTGATTCTTTTACATAACATTCTTCCTTTTAAAAGGAAATAAATTATTTTTATACATTGCACTTTCTTCATATTAGTATGTACACATGTGAAAAAAGTCACATATTTACATGATCTCATTAACCACTAGAGATTCATTTGAAATTTCTCAGATGTTTGTTTCTTAGTAGTAGACTTCTTTAAATATCAATAAATATTGTAATGAATTAACATGTATTTTGCTATCCTAAGAAATAACTTATCATAAAATTGACTATCATAATGAGCAACTAATTTATTAATTGGATATTAATTATCTTGTAAAAGTGTAAAATAGATTACTGTTCAAATTTTTCAATCTGCCATATTTATGATATGGCAAGTATAATTTATTATAATTATTTTTATTTTGAAATTCTATGTATTTAGTACAATAAACAAAAAGTTATTATTTAAATGCATTCATTATTCTTTAGCTTTTGTTAATTTAATTTTATGTTGATTCACAGAGCTTTTGTTAATTTGGTGCCCTCTGGATTGATGTCATATATATTGCTGTTAGTATGTTGCTTTAAAAAAGACAATCATTAAAATCATTACATTTCATATGCATAGTAACAATTAATAGCCAAAATTGTTAACCGGTTTGTTAATTTAGTATTTAATATAAAAGTAAAAAAGTATAGATTTTTTTTAAAAAACTTCCTTTTACTTTTATTACTGCTATAATTGGAGTGTTCAAAATGGCTATAGATATGTTTTTACTTCCTATATTTATTAAGAAAAGATTCTCTTTAATATAACTGAAAAATCAAATCATAAATTTGTCCTTTTTATTATAAAATATTATTCTTTGGAGATGTTTAATTCAAGAATAACTGTAAATGATAATTAATTTTTCAATTATATATAAAATATGAAATAAATTTTTTGTTCTCGCAAACTGAGACAAATTTTTGAGATTTATTTCAAATCTTTTTTATATTAAATTTGTGACAAATTTATATTTGTATATTACATTTATAATATTAGTTATTTATTTGACGATAAATACAGAATTCTGCAGTTGCAATAAATTCATTATCTATGACTGCTTCAAAATATAATATTTCACTGTTTTTATCTAAAGATTGAAAGAAATTAAAAAAAAAAACAATAGCATAAACGAAAAGTTACTTATCATACCAAGATGAATTTTTCTCTTTGTCAAATACTTCTTGTATTCTCCTGATTTTAATATTTCCATGCAGACTATGATATACACTATAAATTTAATTATAAAATGCTAATGCACTGTAAATTACAAAAACAATATGTAGAAAATGAGTTAATGTAAGCAAACATTAATTTTAATATTGAAATCCATTTATTGATAAATTTATTAATTCATATTTTAATATATATAGGTATAATAATATATGGAGCCAAAAAATACTTTAGAAATGCAGAATGTGAGAAAATTTTGCTGGCTTAAAAGACAGAGGGGAAAAAAACTTTACTTTAAATTAGATGTATCTTTATTCTTTACTTTTGATAGTTAGGAGTATTTAAATTTTTCTTTTTCTATTAAAATCAAGTTTAAAAGGAATATAATTGTTTCTTAGGTCCAAAATAACTGTAAGCTATTAACTTAAGATTTTAATTATTAATTACAAGTATTTGTATGTAAAAGTGATTTTGACTTTTGGAAGATTGTTTAAATATTTTTAAGTGAATTTTTTCTTTCCATGTAAAAAATCATTTCGAAACATTTCTGCAAAATGGCACATACTATTATTTAACAATTCTTTTAAAATTGAATTATTCTACATTTCTTTCATTGTAATGTTTTATATTAAACATGATGTTGTTTTAAAGGGCAAGAATAATGTTTTAAATATTACTTCAGCATCAAAAAAGGTTTTGTTCTGCCCTTAATTTACTTTTAGTTTGATACTACAAAATCAGATGGACAATATAAGAAGACTGCTAGCAATGAAAAGCTGAGAAAATACAAACCAGATTTTGTTTTCACACCTTTCAAAGAAGGTAAATCTCTAGAATTATTACTACTTTTTTTATGTATAAAAGATTATAAATTTGTAGAAGTGATTGCAAATCTATTGTCATTTGTAACATACATACTCCACCACTTATACACACTCCTATCCTTAGTAACAAAAATTCAGGACCACAAGAATTGAACCTTTATCTGTAATTGAATTTAAGATAAAATGATAATGAAATTAATGGTTTCATTTTATTACTTAAGGGTATTGTTATGCAGAAAAATTTAATGAATAGACTTATGAACTTTTAAATGCTTTAGAAACTGAATATTGATTTTAAAAAAGGTTAGAATGTTTTACTGTAAAATATAATCTAGCTAAAATTAAAATGGTTTTTAATTGAAAACATAATGCCATGTTTATACTGTAAAGGCTTATTTTTACTTTATTTTGTATGCCAGATCAATACTTAATAATAAAGATTTTACAGGTTTTCCCCCATCCCCTTTGTTTTTGGAAGTATAGAAGTTAATAATTATTTCTCATTGTATAATTTTATTTTGTTAAAAATTAATTTGTTAGTACTTATTCCATGCTCTTTGCATTATACAAGATGAACATTTTTAGCATAGTCTAATGACTATTTTTCAAACAGTTGCTGAAAAGTAAACACTTTTAATTGGGAGAAAAAATTGTTCAAAATTATGTCAAGGATATGTATTTGAATTCAATAATTTTCTTTAAACTATGAATACATACATGGAATGCTTTTATAGATCTGCTTTCACTGATTTATGTTATTTATATTTAATAAATATTCTGGTTACAATATTGTTTCACATAAGTTCTATTATTCTACAATTAAAACTGACAAGCTAATAAACTTTGAATTTCATTATCTAGGCTACCACTAGAAAGTTAACTCTATTAATAAGTACATCTTCCTCCTGAACTTGATAATAATATAAAATTGTTTATAATAGTAAATTCAAAGCTTCATGTTTTATTTTTTAAATAATAATATTGAAATTTGATTTTTTTTTGTTGTTGTTCATTTGTTTGAAGTCATAGTAATATATATATATATATATATAAAGAATATTTCATTAAGTTCATTAATGACTAATTGAACTGAGGAAATGTATGAAAAATATAGATTTCATAACTTTTTCAGCTTTATATTTATTGATAATAATTATCAAAAAAGTATAATTTTCCAAGGTCATTTGGAAGATAGAGATATTGGTGGATATATCTCCAACAGGCTGAGATCAGATGACTTTATAAAGATACAAATTTATATCCTATTCATATTTAAATAGTCTTATTTCAAATAAATGAAATATTAATTTATTTTTATTTAAACTCTGTGATTGTCATAAATATATGTGTGATTTATTACCATAATGTTTATCTACAAAAAAAAAAAAAAAAAGGGTAATTTCAATATGCAACAAAGATTCTTCATAAAGTTTACAAAATGTTTTTGAAAGATTTTTTAAAAATAGAATACTTAATACTTATGCTTTGAATAATTTTAAATTATAAAGTGTCTCTTTTACTCATTTATTTCTATTTTCACAATTTCAAAAAAAAGTATAATTTTAAAATGTCTAATCTTGTATATAAATGTGTAAATTTATCTGAATAATAATCAATAAAATATTCACCCAAATTATATTTCAATAAGCAATTAAATTTGCTTATTAAAATATATTATTAGTTTATTTCATAGTAAATTTTAAAATTCTGTTGCAAAAATTAAGGATGCTATAAATTTTATTTTAATAAGAAATTATTAAAACATTTTAATAATAGCATAATGTATATCTAAATTAAAGATATTTATTTTTCTTTTCAGCTGTTAAAGAGACTGTAGACTGGTTTGTCAGTAATTATGAAATTGCTAGAAAGTAAAATCATGAAAAGATGATGGATTCTAAGATCTGAAGAAATTATGCTGATATTTTATGAAGCACTATTATTAAAAATAAAATCAAAGAAATAAAATACTTTTTTAACTTTTTTAATTAATCAGTTTTCAATTTGTTCAATCTCTCTATTTGTCACATCTCAATACACAAGTTTATCTTTGTTGAAAACAATTACAAAAGACAACATCTTATTTTTTTTAGATCTAAATTATTCGTTTTTACTTTAAGTATAAAATGATCTAAAGAAAAAAAAATATTTTTCAATAAATTAAACCTATAGAATTTAAAGAATCTCCATACTTTGGATTTCCTGAGACAAAGGAAAGCAATATTTTTTTAAAAATTAAATTGATAACTCATATGCAACAAGTGAAATTTGGTTTCCTGCCAATATTGATCAATTTTTAAATGAAATCAATTTATAAGAAACCTGTTTTCTATCCTGTTGCAAGTGGCCTTAACAATTCAGAAACAAAAAGAGCTAGGAAGATCAAATTTGTTATTGTGGTTTATAAAATCATATTTTATAAACCATCATTGTTTATCTATATCATAATTTGAATTCATGAAAGGCTTAACTATCTGTAAGATTGTTTATTTGTAAACATATGAAAGCTATAGTTGAAGCATATGACATCTTAGATGAATGAAATAGTGTCATTCTTGCTATTAAAATTCTAATCCAATATAAAATTTAATTTCCTAATGAGAGTGAAGAATTATTTACACAGTTGTCTTCACTAAACTACAAAGTATATAATTCTTCAAATAGTGTGTTAAGTCCTACTATTTTCTCCCCTTTTTAATTCCATTTGCTTTGATTCTTAAATTGGTTTCTTATTATTGGATCCTATTCTCTGTAATACTAGTAATAATAGGAAGAGATATATCTGAGAGATTTCTTCATGGTCATATAGATTTTTAACATTTATCCATCAAACTTTTATTGCAAAATTAAATAACTCTCTTTACTTCTGATTATTTTTGAATAAGATCACACTAAATAAATTTTTAAATAAAACACACATATTTGCATTATGTAGCATAATTAAATAAATTAAAATTTTAGTAAAAGTGTTTATAATTATTTTATATAAAAACTATGTTAAGTCAAAAATAAATTATTGTATGAATTATGCTCTGTAAATTAGAACAAAATTTAGCCATAAATTAAGAAAAATCTTTATTATTAATTGATGATTGTACTGACTACATACACAAAAGGTAAAAACTATTGTTGAATAATAATCATACAAATATGGATCCTAGATAGTTTGGAATGAATAATAGATGAATTAAAACAAATACATATTCACAAAATTAATGAAATAAATTGCAGCATTTAAAATATATTCTGAGTTGTGAAACAAAACTGGCCATCTAGTTAAAGATGAAAGACTTCATAATATTCACTGTCTAGCCACATCTGTTATAGAAGATCAAATTTCTTTTAAATTATTGAATAAGTCTAAATATGTTCTAGGGGCTGATGGAAGAGCCATCTTCATGAGATACTTGCTGGAATTGTCAAGGATGTGCAAGGACAAATCTGTGCAATACTGTATAATTAAGAATTTTGTATTTTAAGCAATTAGTTTACAAACAAAAGTGATTAAATATTTTCTTTGTTTAAATATTAACACATTAAAACAAATTCTCTACTTACACATATATAAATATAACTGTTTTTGTATTTAATTTTTTTATATATATTAAATATTATACTATAGAAAGCTTGTGTATGTTGAAATTATGTTACAAATCAATGTTTATTTTTAAAATTTATAAGCATTGTTAGTATGATAATCGTTAATTTTGTTACAGGAAAGAGTATATATATCAGAAAAATAAATATAAATCTGGAAAGATTTCAAGTATATTTCACTATGAACATTTTACTTTATAACAGAATAAAAGCAACTTTTTTTTAAATTATGAAATAACTAATTGATTGGTCACTATACAATATAACTGATCATCAAATGCCAATCTCAATTAAAAATTTATAAATTATTAAGATATGTTACAAAAATTTGTCCATATTTATGAATAAAATTACACTGCTTCTTTTTAATATAATGTAATTCAATGTAAATATTTCCAATGATTATTAAGGAAAAAAGAAACATAATTTATTGTAATGTAAATATACATATGGCAATTTCTACTACATGTTTTAATACAAATACCAGGAGCATATAAAGTAATCAGAGCCAGAACAATAATTTTTAATTTCACTGTATATTATATTTCAAATTATCCTTTTTAATTGCAAAAGGATAAACTTTTTTAAAAACGTTCTTAACCTATTTGCTTGATTTAAATTCAGGAAAAGATATTTAGGTAAGCAAACTTGACAAAATAAAAGGCAATTTTTAAAAACATATGGATCACTGATCTAAATATATACGTACTTTATTAATTTAAATAAGTCATATTTTGAGCAACAGTAATAGTTTCAAAGATTGTTTTATTTTCTAATAATGATCTCATGAACAATGCATTGTTTCCAATTTCAGTAAATTTATTCATTTATAAAATATTCTATGGTTTTTAATTTTAAATATCAAACAGTTTTTGTACAAATTTAGTTTTAAATGCAAAAAATCAATAACGACTAATAATACAATGGATTGTGAGTAATCCAATGTTGCTTTTCTTTACTTTTTGCGTCTTTATGACTTGTGAATAAGGATTTATATGCATCACTAGCATTTGGATCTTTTGCAATACTATAGCTTTTCTGTGCTTTTTCAGGAAGAATCAAAGTTTTAGATGAACCTGCACCATTTGGTACAGATGCACCATTAATCTTAGATGGCTTTCCTGGTTCAATTTTACCAGGTAATTTCCCATTTTTATCACCATTTGTTAACTTTGCATCAGATATGGGCTGGGAAATAGTTGAAGGTTCACCAGGTTCCAATTTTATCTTCTTCTCGGTTGATTCTGCAGAAGTCTCAGTTGCAGTAGCTGATCGCTTCTTTTTCTTTTCCAACTTAGCAAGGCGTCTTCTTTCCATCATTTTCTCTTTCAAAATTTCAATTTCTTCATCAGAGCCATTGATAACTATGATGTCATTTTGATCCAGAGGGTTTCCACATTTATGACAAGTTTCTGACTTCACTTCTTTAATGGCTCTCTCAGAAAACACACAGCCGCATTTCCAAACAAAATAGAACTTTTGTTTGCCATTCATGTCCAATCCTGTAACTGGGCAAATATATTGAGAATTGTTTAAATCAACGTACTCATCTCCCATGGGATTCTTCTGCTGAAAATCTGGCTTTTCAGTTAGATTCAACTCTTTAACATCGGATAATTTTGTAATGTGGTTGGCCACAGGTGATGAAGAAATGGCATTCTTATTTAAGATATGTTCTATAACAGCTTCCTTATTATATAATCTACCGAGTTCACAAGCAACAATAGGTTTGCGAAGAGGATTCTGTGATATGGCACAATGCTTCCATTTCGCTACAGTCTCAGCATTTTTATCCTTTTGTTCTGGTTTTTTCTTCGTACGAACCAATTCATCTCGTCTGGGAATCGTGCCACCATCACATCCCATTTTAATCAAAAAAGTAATAAATAACTTTCAAGAAAAAACTTTTTAAATCTACGGAAGGCAAATAAAAATATTTACAACAAAAAGTGACGTCACTAGATATAAATATAAATGTTTAGTTGTAGCAAAACAGTTTTTGTTGTAACTGTTGCCATATATAATTTATAATAAATCTCCAAGCATTAATCCTCTCTGATTTGATATCAATTTCTCGGCTGCAGCTTATGCGATGAAATTGATCTTAGCTTTCATTCGAATGTATAATTTTTATTTCACTTTAATATTTAGCTTAAATAATATATTTTAAAAATTATTTTGAAAAATGCTCTCTTCAATGTACAAAGCTTATGTCGCCATCTGTTGTGAAAACTTGAAATTATTTTTACATTACTACATAAAAAAAATTACTTGAGAAATATGTCATAGAAGGAAACAATTTAGTTTTTGATTATAGGCTTCTGTAATATAATTTTTTTTTTGTCGAACTCAAATACTTTAAAATAAACTTCGTACATTCTTGATACACAATATTTAAAATTATTGAAAACCTAAGTTGTATACATGGCAAATAAAATATAAGGTACTTTTTTAACTTTAAACAGTCTTTGTTCATGGATTTATGAGATTTATTTTTATATCAATGAAAAATTCCTTAGGCCATTGAATCCTGATTTTAAATATGTTATCTCATTAAATATGCAATTAATACTAATTTTTTTTAGAGATGTTGGAAGTATTATATTTTTGAAAGCATCCCGTGATTTTGAAAACCCAAAAACTGCAGTTCTGAGAGTAAAATATATTTATGAAAAAACGTAAGTCGATTTCGAATTATATTACCCAAAAAAATGTGAAAATATTTTTTCCTGGCAAACACATTTCATGATTCTTCACCATTTACATAATAAAAATTACTTCTTCAGATAAAAATAATAATAAAAGCATGGTATTAATATAAAAACAAAATTTATAAAGTGCACTTACATTCATTTGAGTTCGAGAATTTCTCATAATTAAACAAAGAGAAAATCATATTTTAGGCTTGATCATAACTAGTTTGAATAATAGAACAATTTCATTAAAAGACGGATATCTTCTTTTAAATTCTTATCTTTTCCTTTACCTGCATACGTTTAGAGTCAGGAGATATAAGTGTGCATTTTTATTAGTTATGTCAAAAATACAGTAAAATAACATCGCCCCCGGGTGGGCTCGAACCACCAACCTTTCGGTTAACAGCCGAACGCGCTAGCCGATTGCGCCACGGAGGCTTCGAAGTGTTCTGTGAAATTAACCATTAAAAATTATTTATTGTTCATAATTGTTTCATGACGACAGATGTTTTCAGATTTTTATTATTCCGCTGTTTTTGAAATCTACAGTGCAAATTGAATATCTATTGCTTAAAAATGATTGACGACATTCTTGTTACAGTAAGTACAGATATTCTTTTTATTGATTTAATAAATTCAATTAGTGGGAGAGCCTAAAAAACCCGTATTTTGTGACTAACACAAATAGAACTCATCAATTCTGACAGTCAGTTCTAAATTCATAGGTCACTGAACTTCATTATTACTTTTTAGAGCATTCAGTACAGTGTCATTTAGAATATATTAATAAAATTTAGCTATCCAGAATTAGTAAAAACAGTTGATCTATTATTTTTCTGATTTCAGAGATACTAAATCAAGAGGAACGTTAAAAGTTTGAACTTTTCGATTTGCCTAATATCTATTGCGTTGCGTTTCACAAATTAAGTTTCGTCTAAATTTTCATATTATTTATAAATCAAATAAAAAAAATCCGTAGAATTATAAATGTTTTAAAACGAATACTGATACTGATCTATTTTAAAATAAAATAAAAGAATTTTTTCCTAATTAGTAAATCTTACAAAATCTGTTTATATTTTGAAATCGCCTGTTCCAATGACTAAGTTTGCTTAATGACTAAGTTTGCTTAAGTAATATTATTGCTGTTTTATTAATTATAAATTAGATCATTTTTTCACATTGCTTATTATGATAATCGAATTTGCAAAGCTATTTAATAAACAACAGATTTTTTTATGTTACATATATTATATATATCTTTCAACATAATAAATAAATTAGATGAAAGTAATGTTTTTATAAAATGTTGCATTTGCTGAAATGTTATAATGTATTATATTTTATTCCATATGATATTTCAGTACTAGAAGTAAGTTATAGTAATAAAATGTAATTTAAAACTTGCATAATTGAAATAAATTGTAAGGATGTTTAATTATAAGCATTTAAATATGAAAATGAAAGAGAATAATACATATTTTTAGAAATATGTATATAATTTTATCATCATTCTAGATTTTAGAATAGATTTGAGATTGACTACAGAAAACAAAAAATTGAAGTATGGATAATCAGAAGGGCAAGTAAATCACTTCAAAAATTTAGAATTAATGAAAAATTCATTACAACTTTTTTATTTACAAAAATGAAAAAGGGAAAGCATATTATTTTACAAAATTTGTGTTTGATTGTTTTTAATTTCATCAAATCTCTTATGTGTCATTTCATAATGATTCCCTCAACAAAGTATTTTTAAGCATTAAATTGTGACAAGTCAAAAATTGTACGATTTTATTCATTCTACACCTGTTTTGTCTAAAGAGTGCATGAATCTTTCTACTAGAGTTGAATTCCACAGTATATAAATGCCATTACAAATTAAATATGAAGGTAATTCTTTCCAAATCTGTTTTTACCAGTAATGTAATTTCAGTTACTAATTCCTCATATAAATTTCGCAGATAATATTTAGATTTTTTTTCCCCTTAGCTTTTAACTATTAAAAAAATTATAACCCAATTAAATGCTAGATGAAGCGGTGAATTTTAATATAAAAAATTATGCAAATCTATCTAATACTGTAATACGAGGAATGGTTGCCAAGTCGAAAATCGCCCCAGACTTAATAAACTCCGGTAAACTTGGGGGTCCGGGGTTTTTGGCCACGAGGAATCGATTGGCGCCGGTTTTGAAGCGCTACGGTCGAGCAGTTCGGAGTTACAGATAGGATATTTTCAAACTTTATTAGTTTGCCATAATGGCTACTTAAATTTTTAAGCGGTAACGTGCTGCCATCTATAGCCAATATGGCGAACTAATAAAGTTTTATGTTTATGCTGTTATAGGTTTATAATATGTTTCTTATGTATGTATATATGTTTGGTTTTTCTAAATAAATTTGTCAAAAATATTGAACTTCAACACACTTCAATCTTTACCTTTGTATAGAATAGTTCCCTTTCCAAACTCTAACTTTTTTTAGAATAGTTTACAATGGTGCACTTTAACCGGTTATCTTTTCACCAATGGTTTCACAAATTTTCTTATGGCATGTATTGTTTTGATAAATCACAATTGAAAATTTAAATCTTCGAGTTAGCTTCGATACCTGCTTTTTTCCAAGCGGAGCTCGGTCACCCGCTGGTATATATATATATCCAAAATCAAGAAAATTTTATAGACAAATGAAATTAATATAATTAGAAAAACGAATTTTTTAAAAAAAGATGTAAAAATCAGTTTTGTACGAAAATATATATAATAATTGAAAAAAGTTTCAAAATCTTGCTTAAGTAATTAAGATTCTAAATTAAATTTTATAACTGCTTAAAAAATAAAGCTGAATGTGTGAGTGTCGGTGTCATTTTACCTACAACTACAAAATTTAGTATTTATATATATTTTGGAGGGCAAAAATGAGCTAATCATTGAATTTTTTGGAAATTTTAATTTATTAACAATTAAATAATTTATAATAGTTATTAATTTCAAAAGTTTTATAAAACAAAAAGTATTTTTATTTATCTTAAAATTTAAAAATTATCATTTTAATTATAACCATTGTTTGTCATTATAATTAATTTTTAAAAAATATTTTATAGAATACTTTTTAGCTACATTTCAATCAAATTTATACTTATAATAAAGCTCAATGTGTATGTTGGCGCTCTGCGGGCCAGACCTTTGGACCTTCAGCTACCAAATTTGGTACATGTATACTTTGGGCATCGCGAATGTGTAAAAAAATATTTTTATATCAATTTGCAGTTTAATAATTTCCACTTTAATTTAAAGTTGAAATTTTGTGAGATTTGATCAGATAATTAGAGAGGAATATAGTGCATTACGGGTTTAATACCTTCATAAATTGGTGAGTGAATTATATATCTATCAAAATTTGAACCTAAAAATATTTTGATGAAGTTGCTATTAAGATATAAATAATACTATAAAGTATTTAATTGACAAATCACATTAAGTATTTAATTGACAATGACGTTACATAAAGTATTTAACTGATAATTTTAAACACAGTAAGACTGGCGAACCAGCTGATCGTCGAAGGCGGCTAGTTAAAAGTAAAATTTAACCTGTATGCAACATGCCACAGGGAAAAAAATACTAACTTTTATTATCATGTTATTGGCACACTGGCCAAAATTCCGATCAAAATATTAAGTTAAATCTCACTAGAAACCTAACATTAAAAAAAAAAAAAGCAGCTGACTTGAAAATGTGTTATATAGTTTTAAAAATTTGAAGCTTAAACATATTTTGTTGAGAAAGCTATTAAGTGATATAGAATATTTATTAAATAAATTTTATGAGTATTAATTTTTTTCCCTTTCACACGTGACGCGCGCATGAAGTTTTACTTTTATTGTTTAAAAATATCTTATTTTTCAACAATAAAAGTAAAACTAAAAAGTTTCGTTAAAAATAGAAGATAAATTTGTTGATTAATACATTAGTATCACTAAAAATATTTTTAAAAAAAATTTAATAGGATGTAAAAATCAGTTTTGTGCTATAATAATTTCGAAAGTCATGGCGAAAAAATGTCGAAATTTCGCTTAATTTTTAATTAATTTAAATTATAATTAAAAATTCGAAAAAATCAATCCGAGGTGCACATTTCCGACCCTCAGAGTATGGATGTGCCAAATTTAGTAGCTGTAGATCCAACGGTCTGGCCTGTCGAGCGTCAACACATACGCATTAAGCTTTATTATAAGTATAGATTAATGTCCGAAAAATATCTTACTAAATATGATTCACAGAGCTGAGAATATAGATAAAAGCTAAGCATTTATAGACTCATGTTTCCTATTATGTAATTATTTACTTCATTTAGACCCTCTTTATAGTTGTATTTCTGTTATCAAAGCTTTACAAATTAACCGCTGGGCCTTGAATCGGAAACCTATATATTAAATCATATTTGTCTTAAATAAAGCTGATTTATTTAATCTCCTTATAATAAAGCTCAATGTGTGTCTGTTTGTGTGTTGGCGCTCTACAGGACAGACAGTTGTGCTTACAGCTAACAAATTTGGTACATGTATACCTTGAAGCTCGAGAATGTGCACCTCGGAGCCCTTTTTTTTTTCGAACTTTTAATTAAAATTTGAACTAGTGAACAATCAAGCGAAATTTCGACGTTTTTCCGCTATAACTTCCGAAAATATTACGGCACAACGATGATTTTTACATCGATTTAAAGATTAAAAAATTAGCTTTCTATTAGTATCAGTATTTTAACATAGAATTTTAGCTTCTATTTTTAACGGATTTTTAAAGAAATGTTTTAACTATATCTTTCAACAATATATTTCGTACAAAACAATAAAATTTAATCTACATTAGCATGTTACGAGTGAAAAGGAAAAAAATTATCTTTTATCATGTTGCCATCAGATTGACAAAAACTCAAATTAAAAAATAAATATTTATTGCAAATTAAACATATAAAAATGTAATTTTCACCACGTGTATGCATAAAATGAAATAAATCTGAAATATATATTTTTTTAAAGAAATTGTAAAGATTTTTTTTGTGACTTTCTTAATATTATTAATTAAATAGATCAGCTTTATTTAAGACAGGTATGGTTTGATATGTCTATATTTTCAATTCAAGGTCCAACGGCTAATTTGTAAAACTTTAATAATTGAATCTAATTGAATTTTAATACCTATAAAAAGGGTCTAAATAAAGTAATCAACTACATAATATGTAACATGAGTCTATAAATGCTTTTAAAAATGAAGAATGTTTAGCTTTTAAACTTCAAAAAACTGTCTCTATAGATGAAACCCCAATCAACGCGCAGGACTTCTCAAGACTGACTGGCCTAAGAATCCAAATGTTGAATATTCCAAAAATTTCTATTCAAAACTTTATAAATCTATCAAATTTGATAGCAGAAGTTAGAAACCTTCATTTATTTATTTGAAAGTTGAAGTGTCAGAAATATTTCGTAGAATATGATTTCTTATAACTAAAAGATGTATAAAATTTAGACTTCATAATTTTTTAATAATGTTTATAGACCAAAATAAAATATTATTATTCGCATCATTTAAATCCTTTTGGAAATAAAACTAAAAACTGAATTTTATGATGAATCTAAGAAATGTTTGTTAAATAATTCTGGAAATATTACATAAATTATTTAAAATAATCTACCATACATAATAATACATAGAGATTATCTTTTCAGTATCTGTATTTAAAAAATTGCTAGGTTTCAATAAAAAAAATGTTTTTACATCAATTTGCAGCTCAATCATTTCCACTTTAGTTTAAAGTTAAAATTTTGCTGGCATTGGCAGAAAATCATAGATATAGAGCATTAAGGCCTTATCACACGGCAAGATATCTTCGGCACTTTCCG
Organism: Argiope trifasciata; assembly: GCA_026543055.1. Classification (NCBI taxonomy): domain Eukaryota; kingdom Metazoa; phylum Arthropoda; class Arachnida; order Araneae; family Araneidae; genus Argiope; species Argiope trifasciata. The sequence goes on along the minus strand of JAPMOQ010006317.1, from coordinate 2,215,319 downwards.
TCAGCAAACGACAAGGAAAGTGACGTCACTTCAAAATTTCTCATGATTGGGTGAATTTCGTTTGCGGACAATATTTCCGATAACATTTTTGAACTGGTTCGATAAAGTTGTCGATTATGAAACTTGCTTGATCGGTTTTTGAGGGTAGAAACGGAAAAGTGCTGGCGATATTTCACCGTGTGATAAGGTTACAGGCTTAAGGCCTTTATAACTGAATGTGAGTTATATGACTATATTTTGATGAAATAGCAAGTAAAAGGCAACTTACATAAAGTATTTAATTTACAATGACGTCACATAAAATATTTAACAGACAGTTTTTAACAGCATTGAGATTGGCGAACTGGCCGGTCGTCAAATGCGATTAGTAGTATTAATAATAGTGTAAAAGTCATAAAAACTTTTCTTTACATTTTCTTTTTGCAAAAAACACATTTCATATTATTTCATTTCTTACGGACTCGTGCAGAAAATTACATTTTTATATATTTAATTTGCAATAATAGTTCATTTATTTTTTTGAGTTTTTGTCAATCTCATGACTGACAACATATGGATAAAAGATAATTTTTTTCCCATTTACTCGTAATGCGCGCGTGCAGCTTATGTTTTATTTTTATTGTTGAAAAATATGATTAAATTACCTTTTTAAATATTCATTAAAACGTAAAATTTTATTTTTTGATTAAAATATTAGTATGACTAAAAGGATAATTTTTTTTATCTTTAACTATACTTATAATAAAGCTCAATGTGTGTGTGTGTGTTGGCGCTCTACAGGCCAGACCGTTGGACCTACAGCTACCAAATTTGGTACATGTATACCTTAGAGGTCGGGAATGTGCACCTCAGAGCCCTTTTTTCGAATTTTTAATTAGAATTTGAATTCATTAAAATTTAAGCGAAATCTCGACGTTTTTCCGCTATAACTTCCGAAAATATTATTGCACAAACATGATTTTTATATCAATTTAAAGATAAAAAATTAGCTTTCTAACGGTATCAGTTTTTTAATTATAACGTAAGCTTCTGTTTTTAACGAATTTTTAAAGAAATATTTTAACTATGTTTTTATCACGTGACTGGATAAAATAAAAGAATGCCGGAAGTTCGAATAAAAAAAAACTATCATCACAAAATGAATCTAAAGAAATGCAACTTTTAGCACGTGAATGAATAAAATAAAACGTGATATTTTCTAAAAAAATAAATGCAAAACAACGAATTCTATGATCGTTTGCAATATTTAAATCATTAATTGAATAAATTATCTTTATTTATACTGGGTTGAATTTATACAGGATATGCATTCAAATTCCTTTCCAATGGCCAATTTGTAAAATATTATTAATAGGCATATATATTGTTTAATACTATTAATTTGATCTAAATGAAGTAAATAATTACATTTTATGTAATTTGAGTGAAACAATGCATTTATGAATAATGAGTTTTAGATTTCTTCATACTTTGCTCTGAGAGCAATATTTTACAAAATATTTTTATTAATATTTTAAATAAAAGTTGCTACATCAATCAGTCTTCTAAATCAATCATTAAAACTGACTGATTTATAAAATTAAAGAATATTATTAGGAACACGTGTTCTTTTAGAACTTTCAGTCCATCATCTTGAAGAAAATATTAATTTCAGGCCAATCAATGCCCGGAGTTACTTCAAGGCTAATGAATATGGGATTTAATTGAAAATTTTAGAACCCATTACTCATGGCGAACCAGCTGGTCGCCAAAGGCGGCTAGTTTTATATAAAAATCAATTTTGTGCTATAATATTTTTGAAAGTTAAGACGGAAAAACATCGAAATTTTGCTTCATTAATTAATTAAAATTCTCATTAGAAATTCCAAAAAATCGCTCCGAAGCTCATATATCAGGCCCCCAAGGTATACATTTGTCAAATTTGGTAGCTGTAGATCCAACGGTCTGGCATGTAGAGCGAAACCACACACACAAACGCACATTGAGCTTTGTTATAAGTACTAGCTGGTACCATCTGGTACCCGGCGCGTTGCTGCCAAAGAAATAATTTTGGAAATATCGTTGGAAATTTTAAATAATTATATTGTTTAATTAGGAATTATAGAAAGAATAATATTTATTTTCGTATAGGAAATGAATACATTCATTAAAATTGAGTAGTATATAAAGGAAAAGCGTTAATAATATTAAAACTACTTTTTTAAACTTTATTATTCCAGACTTTAAGACTGGCAATACATTTTTTGTTTGTTTTTCCATCTTCAGGAGAAACAAATAAGTGCAAATTTGGAGAACTTTTAATCGCTGCTTTGTGGCAACCAGGGGATTATAGCCTTTGTCGCTCCATATCCCATAATATTTACATTCAAGATTCAAGATTTTTAAGTGCAAATATAAGTACCCAAAGTTTTATCGCAACCGGATGAGCAGTACGGCAACACATAAGACATACAGACATTCATTCATTTTTATTTATATAGATCGATAGTTTGAATGAAGTTTTTTAATTGCGTTCCTTCATTTTTTTTTTTTTTCAAAATATTTTTATTTTTGAGACATCAATGTCTTTTGTTTAATAACCCTATCTTAACCATTTTCCAATATTTTGCTGAAACAGCATTTGTTATTCTACAAAATATCTGGATAATATACCACATCTAGATAAAATACATAATATTTCATACTTTACTTAAAGATGCCTGGAATTCTATAGAATGTTAGTATTTTATACATTGTTGTCAATATATATATATATATATATATATATACAGTGAAACCTCGTTACAACAATATTTTAGGGACCAAATAAATATATTGTTGTAGAGAGGCATATTGTTATATCGAGGGCCCACATATTTTGAGCATTTAATAAGAGTTCTTTTTTATTTTGTTAAGGTGCATAACATACCACTTTTAAGTCTATATTTAGAAGAAATTAATTTGTAAAATACTAATAATAGTGGTTTAAATACTAAAAAAATAAATAAATAAGATAAATTCAGAAAATAAGCACAGAAATATTCACATACCTGAAAACACTTTTTATTGAAAATAATCCAATATTTTTGTTTGTTTATTCATTTTTTTAACTGTTAAGTTCACCAATACTGTATGCATTGAGTCTAGTGCACGAAAATGTTCATTTGTCGACAGAAGGCTTGAAAAAAATGTCCGTAGAGAATTCACAGATTGAAGAGCTTCCTGGGATAACAATAAGGACTGTGATGGACCTGTATTATCATCATCATCAATATCATCATCTTCTTCATCATTGTTTCCTATCTCATCAGTAATTTCAGAGAGAATATCTTCATCAGTAACTCCTGCGAAAACCATAAGATCATCATCTGCTGTTAAATAGTCTGCTATACTAATTCCAAACTTTTTACCGCTTGTTTCCTCAAGTTTGGATACAGATTTTTTGATGTGCAAAACACATTCTTGATCATCTGAGAGATCATTGTCTATGGAATTTTCATCATTATCAGATTTCTTATCTTCCATAACACAAAGACCGGCCTTTATCCAGCAATTCCGAATGTTTTTTCTGTTACTTCCCACCAACTTCCAGCAATATTGTCACACGCTCTTCATTGACATTTACAGCTTTGAAAGGGTCTTCTACTTTATTTTCAAAGTTTACAAGTATGGAGTTCACCAACCGTTTTCTGTAATATCCTTTGAAGCACTTAATTATGCCCATATCATGCCCATGCCATGTTCTGTGACAAGGTGACCAAACAGGTCTAGATGTCCTTAAACCTTATCAGAATTCCAAAGCTTACTGGGAAATGAGACTAGGCATACATTTACACTCCACCCCCCCCCTCACCCACTCCAATTCCCAAAAGGGTGGTCTTCATCTGTTTTGAAATCTGAACAATAGCTATTTATTCAGGGATAAGTTGAATATCCACAATGAGTCTTAATAGACGAAAAAAAGAACAAAAGAAAAAGAAAAAAAAAAGCATTTGAAAATCAAAATATTATTATAAAGGGAGAAAATAATACTGAAATTTAGATTGAAAAAATCGTTTTACAGAGGTTTATTGTTCTAGAGAATATCGCAATATTGAGGGGAGATTAACATTAGTTTATATGCAAAATCACCGGGACCACAAAACATTATTGTAGTAGAGGGAGTTATTGTTGTATCGGGTATCGTTGTAGCGAGAGTTTACTGTATATATATATATATATATATATATATGAATATTAACTATTACAGAAGTAATCCTAAATCTTAAATGAAATAGAAAATGTAAACTTTAGCTAATAATCATAGAAATATAAAAAAGGTTATGTAATAATTTACAAAGCTGAAGGTTTTAATATCCCTTTTTTATACTTTTTATTATACTGATATTTTCATAATTGCTGGTCAACTAAATGATCACTTGCAAAGAAAGGGATGATTTTTAATTAGGAAGATTATATTGGAACCATTTTAGACTAATGTAAATATCAATTTTAATGCATTTCAATTTCATACTTTATTATATTCTACTGTTCAGCTCATTAAAAAATGTTTTTTTTTTCTTTAGGTTATGTAAGAATAAATAATCTATACTAAGACTTATTAATTTAGTTTAGTTTAGTTTAGTTACATTAATACTCCATTTTAAAGCAACTTAAAAACCTTTCATAACTTTAAAACCTGGTCAGGTGACAAGGTCAATATTTGAACTGACATCCCCCATTCCGAATTTCCATGTCACATCAGTTCAAGGACATTTGGCCTCAAAAATTAACCATACATTATTCTTTTTTTTTATATACCAAAGTTCTTTGATAAATTCAGGTCTTGACTAGAATTCTGATGCCAAACCTGAGATTTTATCACAAAGTTATCACAGTCTCAAAAAGTTACAAAATGTTTTCTATTTGAAATATTTTTGTTCATGAAAAACAAATTTTAGAAATGTAATTCTGTCAAAAAAAAAAAAAAAATGTATTGTTATATCAGTGTTTGTATAACAATTAAGAAAAATGGATTAATGATAGTTAAAAAGAAATTCAATAACTAATCATTACTTAGCAAACTTTAAAAATATCACTATTTACAGAAAGCAATTTAATTAACATTTTGCTTGAAGAGCAAATATATATTTATTCAAGAATATGAAATTACATCTATTGATAGTTCTTCTGCTTATAGTTTTTGAGCCAATAATCAATGCAAATATTTTAATTTCGTTTGACATGCTAATGCAAAATATATCATGTAGCAAGAATTTAAAATAGACTCTAAAAAATAAGAAATACTCAAGTATACTTATTTAAAAAGTTTATTTAAATAACGGGCACTGCAAAGAGTAATCTTTAATACTAAATCATGCCAAATTACTAAATATACAGTAATAAGCAATTATTATTATTATTGATTCATTTCTGTTCTATATAAAGCAATGGTGAAATTTAAGGCTCCCACACATCTCCATATGCATTCTTTTTAGTTCCTGTAAATAAATAAACATATATAGCACATTTAATTATACTAACACAAATATCGAAAATATTTTTTTTTAAAAAATTAGCTCACTGAGAAGTAGATCTAGCATTTTTCGTCTTCCTTATTCACTTTAAAATCAGATAATTTGTATTTATCACAATATATTTTCCTAAGCATCCATGGATTAAGATTTCAATGATATAATTAAATATAAAAGGATTTTGCTCATTCACTTTAAAAGTTAGAATTTGAAAATTGAATGTTACTAGTTCAAAATAACTGAAAGCTCAGAACACTGATAAATTTTCTTATAATTCTTTCAATAGGAAATTTTCATCAAGTGAATCGACATTATATATAAAAAAATTGCACATTACAAAAATAAATTTTATAGGAAAAACAATTTTGTTGAAAAAATGATCTTATTCTGATAACTGAAAATTCAGTATTCCATTTTTTTCCCCCAACAATCCAAATTTGTGTTAAAAAAATAGAATACTTCAATAATTAATTCATTAAACATTATGTGATATTCAATAACTATAAAATAAAGCATATGAGTGAATATCAAAAATTACATCTAATAGTCAAGAAAATCAACTACCATCAGACTGTCCAGAAGTATATCGCCTAGGAGGCTCATCGCGATTCCATGTTCTTTGAACACCAGCTGTTTGGGAAGATTCTTGTCTTACTTGAGATTGTCTATTTTGTTGCCTTTCATATTGTTCTCTATTCCTTCTACGTAATTCTTCATAAGTAGTAACAGTTCTAACAGGTTGATCCCTGTCATCTGCACTAAGAGTTTCTCCTACAAATATATAGAATCAGCCTCTCTTTTATCTTCTTTTGCTTTTTTTTATAAATTTTTTGGCTAAATTTAATATAATTGGTTCATATGATATATTTTAAAATTTTAGTAGAATAAATTATTTTTGAATTGATGTTCAAAGAAAATGTTTTGCTACTTAAATTATTTATAAACTTGAAAATGATTAACAAATGATTTTTATAGGATTTATTGTGAAAAACAACAAAAGGTATATTTAAAAAATCCTTTTAGCAAGTTGGGAGGTAAAGGTTAAATTATAAATAGATCGATAGCCTTTAATGCTAAAAATCACAATTTATCCATGTCAATATATATATATATATATATATATATATCCCTTCCAATCAGGTAAAAACCATCAAATATTATGTTTTGAAGGGAAAGATGTTTTTATTACTATTACACAATTCAGAATTTATGGTAAAATAAATATTATTAATGAAATGAATTTTATAAAAATAATACATATAATAATTGTTAAAAAGCTTTATGTTACTGAAAACCTCAGGTTATTAAGAGATTTGCAAAGATTTACATCAGATGATAAGAACCAAAAGTTTTATCTCTGCATTTGAAATGCATTTGAAAAAATTAACCATCATTTGCAATTATTCTAAATGCAGAGACTACTATTTTATAATTGAAAGTATGAATTTTTCATTTAATTATATTATTAAATTTGTATTATGCTTATTGGAGGAAAAAATTATCTGATTTCCTTAATTAATGTTGGAATTAAGATATTACTTTATTATTTTTCAATATTTCAATCATAATTATTAAATAGAGTAAAAGTGAATAAATATTTCATTTGTTTTAAAAATCTTAAACATGTATATGAACTGCATGCCACTGACAAAATTTAGGCTTTATCATAAGACATTGGCAAACGTAGTCAATAGACTAACATAGTATTTTTGACAATTTTTTGCTATTATATACTTAATACAGTACCCATACTTGGGTGCAAGCTATAATCTATACTTATAATAAAGCTCAATGTGTGCGTGTGTGTGTGTTGGCGCTCTATAGGCCAGACCGTTGGACCTACAGCTACCAAATTTGGTACATGTATACCTTGGAGGTAAGGAATGTGCACCTCGGAGCCCTTTTTTCGAATTTTTAATAAGAATTTGAATTAAAATTTAAGCGAAATTTCGATGTTTTTCCGCTATAACTTCCGAAACTATTACTGCACAAACATGTTTTTTACATCAACTTAAAGATTAAAAAATTAGCTTTCTAAGGGTATAAGTTTTTTTAATGTATAACGTAAGCTTCTATTTTTAACGAATTTTTAAAGAAATATTTTAACCATGTTTTTAGCACGTGACTGGATAAAATAAAAGAATGCCGGAAGTTAGAATTTAAAAAAAAACTATCATCGCAAAATAAATCTAAAGAAATGCAACTTTTAGCACGTGACTGGATAAAATAAAAGAAACATAAAATGTGATATTTTCTAAAAAAATAAATGCAAAGCAAAGAATTCTATGATCGTTTGCAATACCTAAATAATTAATTCAATTAATCTTCTTTACGGTAAACCTGATCGAATTTAGACAGGATATGCATTGGAATCCAGCCTTAATATCATATTTCTATTATCGTTTGCAATATTTGTATCATTAATTCAATATTTTTTTTCATTATAAAATGTGATAGTTTTTTTAAAAAATAAATGCAAAGCAAAGAATTCTATGATCGTTAGCAATATTTAAATCATTAATTGAATAAATTATCTTTATTTATACAGGATTGAATTTATACAGGATATGCATTCAAATTCCTTTCCCATGGCCAATTTGTAAAATATTATTAATAGGCATATATATATTGTTTAATACTATTAATTTGATCTAAATGAAGTAATTAATTACATTTTATGTAGCTTGAGTCAAACAATGCATTTATGAATAATGTGTTTTAGAATTCTTTATACTTTGCTCTGTGAGCCATATTTTACCAAATATTTTTATTAATATTTTAAATAAAAGTTGTTAAATCAATCAGTCTTCTAAATCAATCATTAAAACTGACTGATTTATAAAATTAAAGAATATTATTAGGAAAACGCATTCTTTTAGAACTTTCAGTCCATCATCTTAAAGAAAATATTAATTTCAGGCCAATCAATGCCCGGAATTACTTCAAGGTTAATGAATATGTGATTTAATTGAAAATTTTAGAACCCATTACTCATGGCGAACCAGCTGTCGCCAAAGGCGGCTAGTTGAAAATACAATATACTCTCAGTAATATGGCAAACATCAAACCAAATGGTCTGCTAAATTAGCAAAAGTTTTGATAAAGTCAAACATAATTCACACATATCTAAAGACAAGCAGGGTGAAAAAGAGAAAATGAAATTTTTAGCCAAGATGTGAAGCCCTTCCCTTCTTCTTTTGGCTTTGTTGAAAATCAAAATAACACAGCCCAACATTGTCAAGTGTGCAAACATTGTATTGTGTGCAAAGAAATTAGTCATTTTATTGATATTGACAGGAAAAATTGTTTCCTTTGAAAAGTATTCTTCAAGAGCTTCATTTAAAATTAAGAAGTAGTCACTTGATTTTTTACACGAAAAGAAAACACTTTTGATTTAGTATATAAGTAATGAAGATAATAGATGGCAACAACATTTCCAATTTCCTTTAATTTTTATACTTACTTTTTTATTTATGACACAGTTATAAGCTATATGGATGTAATGATATCTCTTAGTCTAATTCAAACTCAAATTAATTTCCTATTTTTCTCAGTTTAGAACATATTCATACTAAAATGTTCTCTTATTTCCTAATCGATTCCCACCTTTTTATTTAATTAATTCAACAGATGCACTATAAAACTGCTCACTTTGGCATTTTCTCATGCTTCATATGATGGGATAAATATCCTTAATGGTTACAATATTCCTTTAAAGGCACCTAAAATTCCCTTGACTAATTGAACACATGTCAAAGAAATCCCTATCAAAATCTCATAGTAAAAATCACTGATGGGGGGGAAAAAAAGTATCTTCTGCTCTTGTGATGGGATGTAGACTGTTGTATTTCAAAATTTCCAAGGTTTCTTCTATTTGGTCATATAACTTTTAAAATATATTTTGCACACCCACACAAGGACAGAAGGATAAAACGTACACAGTTTTGCATTTTTAATTTATTTTTGTTGTTGTCTTTATATCCACACAAATTATATTCATTGTCATTCTACTTAAGTCATTTTTATTTTTTGTATATTTTTGTCAAAGAAGTACTATAATATTTTTACAGTCCATTTTTAATCAAATATGTGATTCATTAAAAAAGAATATCTAATATCTATTCCTTTTTACTTTCTTCTGTATGAAGTATATGAAGAGTAATACAAAGTATTACAATCATCATTGAAATTTAAAGAAAATGTTTCAAACCTCGAGTCTGAGAAACATTTTTGAAATTATGTTTGTCTGTAAAAATAATAACTTGAAAATACTTTCAGATAGACAGATGGAATTTGGTATATTACATCAAATTTGTAGATTTCTATTAAAATTTGAACAAAATCTATTTACAGGAACTGTGTGTAGGGGCGAGTAAACATGTTAACTACAAAAGGTAAAGAACAAAGCCGACAATTTTGCACACTATTTTAGCATTAATGTATAGATTTGTACTAGTAATTTCATAAAAAGATTGACCATTTGTCTACATCCATATAATAATGATAAATGAAAAAGATCAATGATTTAGAAGAATAAAATTTAATATGTGACCTTTTTACAAAAATTTAATGGCAAGCATCTGGTATGCAAATTGGAAACTTTTTTTCTCAACTTCAGTCTGGTTTCAGTCAGTTGAGAAAAAAAGTGTCCAAATTACATACTTGGTTTCCTTCACTATATTATGAAGTGCTAACCCTAATGAATAAATTAAAATGTGTTAAAATTCTTATAATTTGAATATTTGTTCTTGATATCCCTATATAAAAACCCAACATAAAAGTGTTAGCTAATGATATATTTCCAGTCAAATGGTTTTTTTGGCTGATTATCAATTGTCATTTTTCAATTCCTACTATTAGTGCACACTCTCCTTATGTATATATATATCTTGTTCAAATTTTCAATCATTAATAAAATACTTGTTATTAATCAACACAAGTTCAAATACATTTTTAAAAACTTGTAGTGGCTAACACTTAATGTTAATACATTTTTTAAAAAATATTAATTAATTAAAATTTTCTAATCATTTATATTTTGCCACCAAAGTTGCCAAATACCAAACTTTGTCGCCAAACTTTGAGATTACTAACGCAACACCCGATCATAAATAATATAAGATGATATAAGATATATTTATATAATATAAGGAAATTTGTAGGAATTGAATTTTTTAAAATTATATATTACTTTTAACTATATGCTTTATAAATTCATTTAGTATTCATACATATTTATTGTATATATATAAAATTTTAAGACTTACTATCAGTGGATGGCCTTTCTCTATCATCTAATCCTGAGTAAGCAATATTTTTATCCATATCCAAATTCAATGAACCAGAACTTGAATGGTAATCATTCGTAGTGTAAGAAGTATATTTACCATCAGGAGAACCAAATTCCTCTTCAGGAAGTTTTTCTGGATCAAACCTAGAAAGAATGAGTGGATACAAAAGCAAGATTTGTTTTTGGTTGTTGGTGGTGGTCAGAGATTAAGGGGGAAAATACTACAAACTAATTGCTTCTGGTTATAAGTTTCTAAATATTTAATTTCTAAAAAGAAATGCAGTCATAAAGAATTTATTAGAATATTTTGAGATAAAAAAATTTTACATTGAGTTTTTTGCCATTCCTCTAGCAGAAAAAAAAAAATCTTTTAATAATAGTAACTAAGCACAGTTAAATTTATGATTGCATAAACCTTTGTTACAAAAACTAATGAAAAGAAATTTCAACTTTGATTAAATACTCAATAATTAAGTGATAATAAAGATTTTAACAATAATCTCAATATGATTTTTGACTCTTTTCCCTTATACTTTAGAACAATTTACTATTTTTATATCAAATTACAATTTTAAGATTATTTAATTCATACAACCAAATGGCACTTAAGATTTTCTCAATCAGTCTAATATACTCTTGAACCCTTTTCATTGTACGGGTACACTGGACTTAAAATATATCAAAATTTAAAAATATATTAATCAGCAGAATTAAAAGAAAGCTGCTTACGATTCTGATGTGTAGCCTCTTTTCTTCCTTATTGCATTTCCAACAGCACTATTTTCTAATTTAAGAAATTTGTCTTCACAAATAGATCTGTAAGAAAACTTGCCCAAGAACCAACCTAGAGCTGCAGCAGCTAAAAAGTAAAATTTTAATACTAAAAAAAGGATTTAAAGGGGTATTTCCTTTTTCCTAAATCAGATAAAACTTACTAGCAAAAATGTTATATTTATATTATTTATTCAAAAATTTCATTCTATCTCACAGTATATATTTCTATAATAGTTTATGGAAAAAATATATATTGTAATGACATGAAATCTGTATGCATAATCATAGAATTATTAATTTTTCCTTGGAATAATTTTTAATTAAAATCACTCGAATATATTAACATATCACAATTTATATCCTCAATAATTGCTGAACTTACAGAATTACTCCTACATTACAAATTTGTAATAACATATAATCCTCTAAACATGTTACAAAATATTTTCAATATAATTATTATTGAAATATAATATTTTTAAAGCAAACTTTTTTAGACGTAAACACATTTTAGACATAATTACATATTCAATATTCAAGATACTGGTCATTTTATTTCATTTTAAAACAGTGAGTGCAATTATAAGTGATGGACACTTACAGGGATGTTTTTAAAACTCTTCTAAAAGTACATACATATACCTTGGTAATTAATGCACAAACTATTAAGGATGAATATATAATAACTTTTTAATCCAGGAAATCTTTTCATACCTGACATTTTCCCAGCAGGACCCCATCTTGGATGACTTTTTAAATAACCTAAAATGCAAAAATAAGGTTAGTGAGAATCTATACTAAACTTTTTATGTTATCATCAAATTATTACTAAATTAATACCTTGTTTAATAGCAAGAAAAGTAGCAGTCATGCCAGCCATTGCAAATGGTAGACCTACAATTAAAAAAAAAGATCTAAATTTAATAAATACTAATACTTGAATAAATAAGATTAAATATACTTAACATAAAAATACTTACACCTGTAATAGAAGCTCTCTCTGTTGCATTCTCGTAGTACCCTAATTTCATCAGTTGACAACTGTATCTGAGATTTCTATAAAATGCAAAAAATAATAATAATAATTTAATATTATGGTAATACAAATAGATGCATTTATATTGAAAAGAAATAAATGCATCTATTTGTGTTGTTTAGAAAAGGAAAAAGAAGGGAGGAAAAAACAGAAAAAAAAGGGAGGGAAAAAACCCATTTTGAGATAGAACAATTTTTTCAAAAAAAGAGGGAAAATTAATGTTGCTTTTTCATGGAATTTATTACTGCATTATGAATAATGAATGCATTTATAATAAATTGCAAATAGTTTAATTCTGGAGAACTATAGACTTTGGCCTAGTTTCCTAGATTTAAATGACAATTGCTTTTTTTTTCCTCCTAATTACATCCAATGTAATATAAAATAGTTCAGTTGAGGTTTTGCTCTAGTCGGTATATAATAATGCATGGCAATAAGAATAAATAAATTAATTAAGAAGATATAAAGCTATAATATATATGTTGAATAACTGAAACATGAAATGAGATTCCAGTTTTTGTTTTATCTTTTTTAATAAAATCATTAATTAAGAAACTTTCAAGTTCTGACACTAAAGAAATTGTGCAAAAATTACGCGAAGAATTATTTTTGATTTCATTATTGCCGATTAAATTAAGATTTGTATAATATAATTCAAACAATCTTTATTATTTAAAAATGAAAAAAATTATATATTCCAAAGAAAACATAATATATTCTCTCTCTCTTTTTTAAAAATAAAAT
>JAPMOQ010006317.1:2096753-2181983 GCA_026543055.1 Argiope trifasciata | reverse complement strand
CATTATACATATTAAATAATTTCATAATATTACATAGTGTCATATGTAATTAATTATTACATAAATTATAAATAATTTTATAATTTATGAAATTATATTATAATTTACATAGTACATATGTAAAAATTTTATAATATTACATTTATTTTTTTACAGAAGAGGTAAGCATGATTAGAAAGTTGATAGGAACTTTATCTTCTTCATTAACGACACACTTAAGATAATTAGGATACAATGCTTTAAGCCTAATCCGTTTTTATAGTCTTTCTGGAGTAAAATATTTCTGCTCATAAATAAAAATTAATTAATGGTATAGAGTTTACAAAATCGCGAACAATATACGGGGGAGGGAAGGAGAAAGAACATCATAAGAATTGAGACTTAGAAATAAATTATTAAGAGATAAATAAGAATTGAAGAACATATAAGCTTGCATGAATCAAGAAACATTTAGATTAATATTAAAATAGATCATAAAAAACTAAAATGAATTTTTAATTCTAAATAATTTTATGCAGCCATTTCAGGAATAATAGCCTTTGATTATCTTGTTATGTCTCCTATCACTTCGGGAAGAGTTTTAGATGTTTTTAATTAAAAACAAGAATAAAGATAAAAACATGCAGTTTGTATTTAAACGGATAGAAAAGAAGTCGAATTTCTGATGTAGAGCTATGCAAAGCAACAAACGATGTAAAAAGCAGCAACTACAGAATGTAAAGGTAGTCGAAACTTTTAAGCATCGAAATGCTGTCCATAGTTGAGAAAGTCCTATTAGTTAAACTGTATTTTAAGAATTTGGAAAGTGTCACTGCAGCATTGCTAACATATCGCTACATGAAGGGTATGCGAGATATCAAAGGATTAATAACGTCTTCTGCATCGAATACAATGATGAAAAAATTTGAAGCTTTAGGTTCTTTGGCGTTACGTGCATATAGTGGACGACTTCAGCAGCCGCTGCTGTTGCCACTCGATTTCTGTACATACAGAGGGCAATGCTCGAGAAGTTTGGAGGCAGACAGGAGTGTCGTATGGAAGGGTACGGAGAGCGCTGCGAATAATTCTGAAACGGTATCCCTAGAAGTTGCAACATAACCAAGAAATGAAATCTTCCGATTTCAACTCTCGCCAAAATTTTGCAAATTTGGTATTCATTAAGATGAAAGAGCAATATGATGGGTTTCACACTGTGCTTTGGGCAGATAAAGCGCATTTCACCCTTTCTGACGCTATTAACACCTACAATTGTCGAGTATGGACCACAGAAAATCTGCATGCATTTGTTGAGGTAACCTTGCAACAGCCTAAAGTGATAGTCTGATATAGTTTCACTGTTGATTTCAAAATTGGTCCATTATTTTTCGAGGAAGTCACACAAATGGTTTTCAAAATAGTTTCTGTCACTGGTCAGCGATATTCAGAACTGTTAGAGAACAACATTATATTGAACTGCAAGCGCGACAAGCACTTCAAACAGTCACCTTTTTGCAAGATGGAGCACCACCTTATATTGCTCTGCCTGTGCAACGCCTGATATGCTCAACATTTGGGGAGGATCGCATTATCAGTAGATTCTTTAATCACGCATGGTCTCCAAGATCTCCCTATCTGACACCATGTGACTTTTGCCTGAGGGGGTTCTTGAAATCGAAAGTATACCACGACCAACTGGCATCACTAGCAGCACTGAAAGATCCTCTCCACCAAAATGAGTCTGCTATAACACAGAAAAAGAAATGCTATACTAATGCAGTGAATGATGTGGTGACTCGTCTGACAACTGTAATTTTGAATGATGGACAGCACATTGAGCATTTAACTAATTAAGTGTAATTAAGCTTACTTGAAAGTTATCAATACCTTTTCCATTTGTAAATCATCTTTTGGTGAAATAAAAAATTATAAGGCCAGCTGTTGATCGCCAACAGAACTATTTTTGTTTCTTTGCCAGACAAAATCCGGCTTCTTTTACATCCGTTTAGTGCAAATCGCATCTTTTTTATTTTTATTCGTTTTAAAGTTATTCATTTTTAAAATTCGTCATAATTAGTCTATTTTTTTTAACTGATAGAATTCCACATCCCTTGACAGAATTCGACAAAATTTGTTGCATATATTCTTTACCTAGAAAATTAACAATTTTGTTAAATGGTTGAAAAAGTATAAAAGGAAGATGGAATTATTTTACGTTTTTCCGTTGTAATATTCGAAGATATATTACTTTTATATATTATTCGAAGAAATATTACTTTTATATATTATTCGAAGAAATATTACTTTTATATATTATTCGAAGAAATATTACTTTTAAATCACACTAAAATATTAAAAAAGTAGCTTTTCAGAGGCATACGTTGCATTTCTGTTATTTATTTTATTATTTATTCTTCTGGATATAAATAAACAAATAAAAATATTACAGATATTATTCTATTACTAACTATTTTGAAATGAAAAAGCAGACAATAAAATAATAAACAATGGTTTAGGCATAATATTGTAATAAAATAGTCTGAACTAAAAGGCATGGCAACATATTTTAACTGATTGCTATTAATGCCAGGCTGCGAATATCATCTTTACTCAAAATTATTCTCAAAGTTTCAAAATTCATTTAAATTTAATATATAACATTGCCTTTTTCTCCTTTGAAATATTAAGACTGTTTTATACATCTCATCATCGCATGTTTTCGGCAACGATAATGAAACCAAAGTTATTTTCTTAATAAATAAATAAGCACAATAAAAATATTTTCAAAGAATATAATTATTTTCATGTATGTTATCATTCTACTGAATGTGTTTACATCTGGAATATTATTTACATGAACATATCAGAATTTTATAGAAGCAGGAATTCAATTTTAAGTAGCAGCTAAAAAATCTACTTGTGTTATTATATCTAACATTAAAATAGTATTAATTATTTAAGACCAAAGAAACTTCTAAATTTTTCATTCTTAAAATTGATATCTTCTTTAAAAAAATCTAATTATAAAGTTAAAAATATTAGTTTAGAAACTTTCTATTTCTCACATAACCAAATATATATTTCAAAATTCAAGAACGGGAATTCCTAATAAATTTTCTATATATTTGGCAACCGACGAGATTTGAAACTATATATTATATATGATTTTCACAGGACCGCTAGTAATTTTAATTATGATTCAATGATTTTTATTACGTAATATTTAGCTCATTTTTGAAAAAAAAGATAAAAAAGCTGATATCAACTTCTGGTTTCTAAAACAAATCAAAGTTCAAAAATATCAACAAAAGCGCCGCCAATGTAAATAAAGATAAGAATTTAATTGTTCGAAAAAATGAAGAAATGACAAGGAACAGGGGATGATATCGGCACAAATCAAAATGAAATTTCAAAATATAAATATCCAGTTCCTTTACCAATTTATAAATTGTATATTAAATTGGATATTAAAAAATATATTTTAATCATTCGATTTCTGTTTGAAGTTGACATTGTTTCCTTTCAAAATGGGACAGCGAATAACAATAATCTAATTTATAAAACAGTTAAATAATTTATCGGTCATTGCATTGTTCTATGTTCTAAAAACATGAAAAAAAATGTCAAACAAAAAATATTGTAGATTATATTCTATGACGACATATGGTGAATTCCAAAAAAAGTGAACAATAAAATACTAAACAATATCCTAGAAATAATGTTGCAATAAAACAATTTTTAGTAAAAGGTTTGGCAATATATTTTGTGTGATTGTTATTAATGTCAGTGGGCGAGTAAAACCTTTCCTTTTTAAGATTATTTCCACAATTTAACACACTTAAGATTCAAGATTCAATGTTATAGGATATTGGAACGAATCATCTCAGCATTTTGAACCTCTTTTTGTTGACCATCTAGGCTCATAAACTGTTACAGTACAACAATTCGATTGTCAAGACTACAAGCCTATATATTTTGCATTTATCTATGGATATTTTAAGGTCACATACCAATATCGATGTATCTTTTTGTATTCTAAAAGCCACAATTAGTTGCTTTGTGAAAAATATTAGTTGAATTAATTTCAATTGCACCTCATAAAAATTAAAATTACTACTAAAAATTCATCATTCTTTCAACAAACTATTTTTAGGTATCAAATGATTGCAAATATTAAAGTTTTGGAACTTTACGAACATCTTACGAACGCGTACACAAACATTTTAAATAGAGTCAATTTCCAAAACAAGATAATGTCATTGAAGAAGTAATCGTCTGGAATTAGAAAAATCACTTTTCTGCTAATTTCACATTATTTTTAGCGTTAAAAAAATTCGAACACTGGATTTTAACGAATTAAAATTTTAGACTACCCTTAATCTGAAAAACACATCTATGGAATTATTATGTTTGTAGACATTAAAATTCAAAAATGCTTCGACAAATGAAATTTGGTATATGGTCTTCACAAAAAAATTCATAGAATTCTATCAAATTTCAAATGAAATCCATTCAGAAGAAATCTCTTGTTTGGTTGTTCGAGTGTAGATAAATACGATAGCTGCAAAACATAGCTAGCTAAATGGATAAAATTTGATATTTTGATTTAGTATCAAATTTTTAACTATATAGTTGATCTGCGTCAAATTTTCAACTATATGCGTTCAAGGGAATAACCGTCCGTCGATCTGTACTTTCGACTGCGCGATAACTGAAAAACGCGGTGGTGGGTGGTGGTGGGTCTAATGCCATTTGGCCATACCGAGCCTGAATGAGCGGAACTCTTTCGAATTAAGGCAGAGGTGTGCGCCTTTCGTTGTTAGCGAGCACCGTTAAGATGAAAGTACGACTTTCCTCGAACACACACGACACAACCATTTTTAGGGTGCGGTAGAACTCATTCATCCCTCTGTAAGTCAGAATTTAGATCCAAATCAGAGGCCGACCCATCCCTAATTCAGTACCCCCAGAGGTATAGTTTGTTGTGGGAACTTGGAGGACTTTGCAGTCCCGACTTATTTTACGTGCCCCAACTGCCATTAGCCAACACGGTGGTCTTAAGCCTAGACGAGGACAGACCCCGCTACCTTTTGATTGCAAGACTGGCGCTCTATCAACCGGGCTACCGAGGCCCCTAAACGTAAAACGCAACGAATTAAATAAAGAGATTTGGTACACTGTTTTAGCATCTAAAATGTTTTTGGTAATCCCTTTTAACATCTAAATCTCCATTACAAATTTGGGATAAATTTTACAAGATATTGGTCTTCTGCTAGTCTCCACTTTCCAATGCATATAAACGGGATAAGCCATATCATTGACTCTCGTCCCGCCAGAAGACACTCGGGAGATAAATACTGAATGACCAGACTGTCGCTTCAGCAAGTGTCTGAAACTGTGACTGAGTCCTCAGGGCCATCACCGGCCACGGTACACCCCTCCCCGTAGGAAGTACGCCCCGCCATTGATGGGAGGAGCCAGATTCCGGACCTTTATTATGCCCACAGGGTTGGTGAGATTCATTTACCATGCCGGAAGCATCTTATCTTCAATTACGAGGTACCTCCCAAGAGTTTATGTAAACGAGATAAATCAAAAACACAATGATTGAAATAAATATTTGGTATGTGGCTTTATTATGGAAATTGTAGTTCTTTGTCAAAATCTGGATTCATCCAGTCGGTCGTAAAAATACTTCTAATATATATATATATATATATATATATCAAAGTGTTGAGCATTCGTGGCATCCATGACCATGAAAATGTTTTCAGTGTTACAAAGAGAGGGGGGGGGGCATCTTTATCAGATAGCATGCAGGAAAGTTTCCGGGAAGTTATTTCTTATGCTTTAAGAATTATTAACAGAATTTTTTTTCTTAGCTTTCAATAACGGTATAAATAATTGATGAAACAATCAAAATGCTTCAAATTACATTGTAACAATAAAATCTATAATTGAAAATTATACAAAGAAAATTTAATTGTTAAAATTTAAGAAATAACTGGATAGCAATTTTCTAACATTTAAATTAAAAAAAAAACATTAGTATAGTTCAAATGTAATTAAAATCTAAAATGTCATAGAATATCAACACACACACACAAACAAATAAGCACAAAACAATATGTGCTCATTATATTTTTAGGATATCGTATATATTTATAGATGGACCGACAAAGTAGGGCTGGATTTGGGCGTTTTGGGGTAATTTTTTGAAACTATAAACAATCATAATCTAAAACCTGAGAGAGATAACTAATTAGGAAGGTTTTTAGAACAATATTTCAAAAATTTAAGGACATTTGGTTTCAATATGAATTAGTTTGAGTGCACGACTTAAGTAATTAATAAAATGTAACTGATAAAATGTAACTAATAAAATGTAATAAATGTAACGACACTGTAAATTAAGTTAAAATTTAACAAAGGAAAAGTGAAAATATTTCTTTTATATTGTGAACATATCGAAGAATTAAATGCTTGAAACAAAATCCACTAATAGCTATATTTAAAAAAAATGATTTTGCTTAAGAAAAATTTGAGTTATTTACCATGGTGAACCATTTTTGTATATTCGAAATACATGGAAAGGTGGGGGGGGGGGAGGATTCATCAGGACATTTTCATTCGAATGCAACTCACGAATGAAAATACCCTAATTCCTTTCAGTCAACCGAAAATGATACGTCTTAAGAAGAAAAATCGTCCAAATCAGCCTACAAAACTCAGTAGCTCCTTAAGGGATGATCAGATCTGTCGGCCAAGATTTATTAACCAGAAGAACAAATAGGGAAGAGAATTTATTGAGGCAATTATAGTCACTCTGGAAAATTTACACGAGAGAATAAAATCCTATCTTGAGGGTGACATAGTAGTTGCACTATCTGCAAAAATAATAATAATAATAATTTTCTGATACAGTATTTGTATCGCTTCGAAAAAATAGCATAACTATCCGAAAATTTTCACTAATAAGCTTTTATAAATTATGTCAATGTCTCTAAATTTTGCTGTCCTTTCTTTAAATAACGGATATGGTAAACTCCAATTAACATTTTTTAAAAATCTTTTTTTTCCTATATTATAATTAAATGATTTGGGATTAATATCAGTTTGGAGCAATGTCTAATTTATTCCTGGATTACAAATAGAGTAATTCTTATCTTGATTCGGGCATTTAGATATAACATGAAGGATTAAATAACGTCGAAAGAAAAATCTCATCAATAAATAAGCAAAAAATCCTTTATAATGTTTGGATAAAACTAAAATCCAGAAATACAAATTTCTACTCAACAATTCTTGAAATTCTTTTAAAACAAAGCAAAGAAATTCTTACCCTTTCTCTTTTGGCTGTGGTCAGATTATTTAACAAAATAAAGGCGATCCAGCTGATACACATTTGTGCGGTCAAAACGCCAAAAAATATATTGGGTGAAAATCTTGGTGGTGGATAGTAAGGTTGTAGCTTGAAATCTATGCTGGTTCCATTCTCTGTAGTCGTTTTGACGGTAACATTTCTGCAATCAGCATAGCCGCCAACACCTTGCGCCATGGCGATGAGGCTTGGCACAGGACCACTGAGACCGGAGCCAATCATGTAAGAAATTACATACTGTTCTTTGAAGTTGGCGATAAATGGTAGGTAGAGCAAAGAAGACGTGCAGTCAACAAAGGACAGGAAAAAGGCTAGGACGAGAAGAGCTGTACTATGTAATCCACCGAAGAGGAAAGAGGTCGTGTCCCAGAAGAAGCTTAGAAGAGCACATGCTGTGACGACGATCCCAAGTGATGCGTGGATGATGGGTATCTCCAGAAGCTAGTGGAATTAAGGACAATAGAAGCATTTTACTAGCATATAATGCAGATGCTCATTACAAAATTGAAACTTCAGATTTCTTTAAAAAAGTTTAGTATAAATTTATGATAAAATCGATATAGAAGTTGTTTAATATATTGAAGGTCTTAAATATAATGACCATTTCTACCCTTGAATTTTGGAAGCAGCCTGGTGGTGAAAAGTTCACAGAAAACCGTACAAATAAAAATAACTTATGAAAAGAAATAACTGTTAATCGGAATGTTTTTTGCTTTGGTTATGGGAGAAGATAGAATTTAAGAGTTCAGCAAAAGGGAAGATTGCCGTACTTCGACGATTTGGGCATAGTATTTTGAAAACGGCAAAACTCTTAGATTGTTCTCATGCTATTGTATTTATTATCTATTATTAAATGGTAAATTAATGGTAATGAAATCGGCACAGAATTAGGGCATTGCCGTCAACATTTCAATGAAGACAGGTAGTGCCATAACAATTGTTCTGTACACACTGACGAAACAATCAACAATGAGTAGAACGCAGCTCTTTTTCAATTTCCACTATTAGTTCACACTCACTCTATATATTTTTATCCATATGTCTTGTTCAAATTTTTAATTGTTAATAAAAAATTTTTATTCATCCACACAAGGTCAAATACATTTTTTTAAACTTTTAGTGGGTGACACTTGATGTTAACAAAGTTTTTTCAAATATTAATTAATTAATTAAATTGAATTAATTTTTAACACTTTAAATAGTTTTGGCAGTTTGTAATGAAAATTGAAATCTAATTTTATTGGACTAAGTTTTACCGGTTGTAGCCCAATCGGTAAAATGCATGGATTTCAGTACTTTTCACGGGAAGGTGAAGATTGCTTGTTCAATTCTTGTGAAAATCAATAATTTTTTTAATACTTAGTAATTTTTTGATAATTATTTAATAAAAAGTAACTAAAATAAAAAAAATTCTTTGTTAATCTAAATAGGAATTGATTTTTTTTAAATATATATTTCTTGTTCTGTCAAAACTTGTATTTCGCGCTTGATATGTAGGCGGATCATACTAGACGCTCGCTTCTAATGCCTTAAAAATGTTGCCAGAGTAACGCTTTGCTTTCTTCATTTAATAATGATAAAAGGAAATTCGACTGGATAGTACGGAAACCGGATACTCAGAAGTGTGCGGTATTTTGGCCCATTTTGTATAATCATTAGAAAGAAAATAAAGTATATTTTGCATACCTTTTGAGACCATATCCTGCGCGCAGCACCGAAGAGAATAGGGCCGAGATTGGCGATTTGGGACGTAATCACGATGTAGGAAGCCAGTTCCCATGATTCGGGCAACTTATTGACTAGCACAGGAAGCTCCACCCACAATCCGTTGACGGCGACCCATGAACTGACGCCAAATATCACTATGAGAAAATCAACTGTCAGGTTTCGCCGGGGTTTGACAGCCTCGGCCCCCATCGGTGTGACCTGCAAACATAAAAATACATACTAAATTTAAGAATAGTAGTTTTTTCAGAAAAGTTACCTAAAGCCAAGCTTTCCAAAATTTCTATGCCATGAGCGGAGGTAGCCCATCACGGGCGGGTACTCCGGCAATCTGCAAGAAAGAATAGTAGTTTTGCTGGAATAAATCTATAAAACTATGAGTATAGTGTCAAATTGAAGGCGCATGGAAGGATAAAGTGATCACATCATTAGCAGACATACATATTCCTACATAAGTAAAGACTAAAGAAGAAAATCATCAATTAAAATAATTTTCTTCTTCTATCTAGATTTTTTATTCAAAATACCTTTTACAAGTTCAGCTGAAATATATAATTTACTTCTAATAATAAAAATAGTAACAATTAGAATTTTAGTAATAATGCTTTTAATTACTAACCTTATTACTCATTTCCATCAATGATATCTAAAATTATTAAAGTATAATAAAATTGATTAATATTTAAGAAATATACGATATAAAAAAGTAGGATCAGTCATTATGTATAGAATTAAAGTAAAGAATTAATTAGGTGAGAACGTCAAAAAGGATCTTTTCCTGATCGTAAATTCGTTATGTATTTTGAAGTGTTTGCTAGCCAAAAAGAGATAAGATGTTTTTATCTTATCTAAGAAGAGTTAAAAGATCGGCTCGTAAAGTAATCAATGGAGAATTATTGACATAATATTCATTGAATTAAATTATCAATTTAACTCAAAGATATCTGCTGTAGAACTATATAAAAAAAATATATATATATATATTAGAGAAACTATTTACTCATTTATACTTTCCGTTTTTTAGCTATGGTCACCCCGGTAACTATTTTTCTATAACTTTGATTATTTTTCTTCATCCTTAGTTATTCAGATTGCAATGTCTAATCAGAAATGTAATGGTGAATATCTTTGTATTCATGTGTGTTTTCGTATGCACCAATAGAAACTATTCTGTATTTAATGATGAATTTGAATACTGAGAATTAGGTATTAGATTTTAGATCATTGATGATTAAAATCAATGAACCGTATAATAATTCAGAATGACACGATTGTAAAAAGAATACGTTTTTGAAAGTTTTGGCATTGTAAATAACAAATAACGTAATCTATAGGATAAAAATTGTGGCGCAATTTAAAATCTTATAATTTCTTACTAATTTTATATCAAATTTGTCAAACATTTCTTAGCATGTCAATCTGCGCTTTCCATTGCATGTGAATGCAGTATTTCATGAACAAATAAACTGAAATTAATAAAATTCGGCCAGCTATATTGTGACTATAATGGTAATTCCGTATCGAATTTTGAAATATTGCTGGAAAAGAGGTATTCAAAGAGTATATTATCAGGATAAATTCAAAAAAAAATGCTATACTCACGCCACAGATCTATATTTCGTAACTATCATTTACCAAGACCAACTATGATACGATCTTACTCAAGGTCCACAATTTTATGCAAGGGGGGGAAGGCAGTAGAGGATTTACCGGAGTGTAAGCGATAAAGTAGTAGCTGACTAATATATATTTCTAAGATAAAATTTTATTTCACTCACTAATTCTCAATTCGATATTTATGCAACATATAATAGATTATTTTTATTCTCTCTCTCTCTCTATATATATATATAGAAATTATATATTATATATATAGAATTACGTTTATCTGTCTATCTACGAACACGATAATTCAAAAACACTTTGAATTAGATAGATGAAATTTGGTATGCAGTCTTTATACCAAATGTGTATATTTTTATAAAGCATTGAACGAAATATTTTCCGACGAAACCTATTTTTAACGAATATGTAGTCAATTTCATTAAAGATTTGACCGCCTATCGATTTATGCTTTCGCAGACATATAAACATGCTAATTGTAAATGCAATGATTTAAATAAATGAGATTTGGTATGTAATCTTGGCATTTAAATTTTTTTCAGCAATAAAATGTGGTTTCAATTAAAAGAATTAAGGCTTTTTAAAAAATTTCAAATGTAGTAATAAAGATTGATTATTTACGCATTTGTTTTTTAAATTGCACTGATAAAAAAAGAGTTTTTTTTTTTTTTTTTTTAAATCCACCTCAACAGAAATAAGCAAATGCTGATTTTGCAAAATACAAATCTGTTGGTCAATAAAAGTTTCCATTTAGCTGTTAGTAGCTGAATATAATACTTCATGACTTAAAACACCAGATTCCTTTAGGTTTTAAGAAATTAAACTAAAAATCATATAAAAATAAAAATATTAAGTATAGCATTTATTTTGGAAATTACCATCTTTAATCAATCCAAAACTCTAAAATATTCACTAATATATATATTAAAAACTATTTTTAGCGTTACCTTGAATACGTTAAATTAGAATGATTTCTCCACGTTCTTTTGTTTCCGTAATAATATCAGTTAGTTATATAACTAAATACTATTCATCGATAAAATTGGTAACAACTGATAACCACTGAATCAACAATTAAGAAAATTCTTACATAAGGTAAACAAAATTTACGGATATTATATATTTATTAGGATGTTAAAGACAAACTAGACCCATAAACTAATATTGATTAATTAATTAAATTAGCTCTCACTGAAATAAAGTGAATTATTTTTTAATGGACAAAATTCATTTATAAACAATTTCACTATAGTTAAAGTGATCGTTATTTTTGCCACATATTTTTAAAAGAAATTTGATCAATTTATTTTGGAAATCCAATATTTACTAAGAACACACGTATATATCCTTATTATAAGTAGTAATAAAGATAAAAATGAATGTTCGTTTGTTTGTTTTTTCAATCCTCTTGCTATATGTGAGAATCTTAAAAGATAGCTTTTATTTCTGGATTTTTACGATATACAACATAACAATATTTTAATTCTTTCAGAATTTAATTTAGAATTAATCAATCTGGAACAGATCTTGGGGAAAATAATATTTAAAGAGATGATTGCAGAATATATTAAAGATTATAAAGCAGAAAAACATTCTAAATCATGCTTTAATTTTTATATGTAAAATGTTAAATCATTTTTTAAATTTGAAAAAATCTCGAAATAAAAATAAAAACGAACGCAAAAGAAGGAAATAATATTTAAAAAAATCTTTAAAAATGCAAACGTAAACGATCTAAGCGGAAAGTAAAATAATAATAAATAAACAATAAAGATACAATGAATATCTTAAAATCTCTAAATCTTCATTCATTTCCATTAAAAACTAAAATTTACTAAATCGATTAAATTACAGAATATGCAAAATTTTTCTTTTTGATTTTCATGCTTTCATGATTTTTCTTTTGATCAATAGGTTTTGCTAATTAGATTATTTTCTGCTATTAACTCCACAAAAAGTGATTCGAAAAACTTTTTCATAATTAGTATTTTTATTTAACAGCAAACTTTTGAAGCTACAATATTACAAGCCTTTAAGGTTATATATTATTTTAAATTATATATTATTTTCGAATTTGCTTGATTTTAAATTCAGGCAGAATTTTAAAAAAAATTGAAATAATTGTTTCCAAAAGACATCAGTATCAAATACCTAAACCCCTAAAATCATCTTTTGAACAAACAAAAATTATTTATCATTAAATATTAAAAGAGAAATTAATTTTAAAAAAAACATCTTAAAATGTATTTTATACTTACCAAATTAGTAATTAAGATTTAAATAATTTTAGTTCTAAATTAGCAGTCAATGACCTAAACTGGTCAGGTGCATTTCACTGTTTTAACTGCAAAACAGGAAAAATTGCCGTTGCAACTGCTTTGCAGAAATTTCATTTTGAGACTAAGTTAACATTTTTTCTATACTAAAAATAAGCTAGTAAACAATACCTGATTGCGCACGAAAGTTGTCACAGGTCACTTATCTACTAAAAAGATTAAAAAATGATGAAAGTGATAAAACTAGACACCAAAAAAATTGCACTAATGTGTACGGCGCACACAAAAGAAACCAGAAATAAACTGATTGTTTCGTATATGATTTTAAATATTTTTGGAATAAAAGTTATGTCATAAGGAAAGATAAAAAGTCAAATATTCAGCTTTTAATTAAGATAAATTTGCGTTGTTTCAAATTAAAGTATTAAAAAATGTGCATTTTTTATTTGATAAGTTTAAATCTGTTTGCATTCTATAAAAATGAAAATTATTTTATTAAAGATATAGAGAAATATTTAATATCAAAAATCAGAATAGCATATTTAATACCTTTTACAGCTTGTTCCATACAGATTTGTATTATTAAAAGACACAAAAATAATATTAATATAAAGCCTATTAAGCATTATAAAAAAGAATATCAAAAGCAAATAAGTGTTAAAAACAATTTTATTAATTGTGTATTAAAAAGTAGAAATTAATTTTAAATTAAAAAATTTAGCAAGTAAAGCAAACATCGTAACTTTGTAAGTTAATAGATAGCACCTTTCTTGCCATTACATACCCAAGTGAAGAGGAATTTAAATTACATTTTAATTTTTGTTGCTGTTGTCGTTTTCTATGTATAATAAAAAATTCAAATGTGTCCATAAGTTTTTAGGACGAGCTCAGCGAGCCTCGGAGCCTAAAGGCTGTACAGAACATCTTCCCTCGAAAGAGGGCCAAAGATTCCAAAGATGACAGCAGCAATGACAGGACAGTTGAAGATGTGTTCTGGGCTTAATTGTGATGAGGGGCTATGATTGCAAATGGAGTAGGATCTAGTATTATCAGGTGCCATTTCCATGCCTTTCAAATGGCCAGTGCGGAGTCTTGCGATGATTGAAGAAAGTGTCTGGGGCAATTGATATACGGAATGGAGGGCTTTTTGAAAGATTGCTTAAAAAATCTGCGTTTTGCTACAGCGTTAATATCTTCTTAGGTAGAAGAATTTAGTTGATCTAACTCACTGGAGGTTTTGGCGAGCCCATCAGCGTTTTCATTCCCGTCGATTCCCACATGAACAGGAATCCACACGAGGATGCATGATTTTTTTTAATACGGTAAATGAGGGTGTTGATGTTTTATTTTAATTTTTAATAAATGTTTAAAAAAATTCTTTCTTGTGATATTTATAGTCGATAAATTTTATTCCCTTATATTTTTCACAGCTTATAGTTTTATATTTTATTTTAATCTCAGGATTTTCGCTACAAAGTTATCTTTAGTTTTTAGAACTTAGTAAAAATATGCTTTTATTTAAAGAGCTTTATTTTTATTGTTTTCAGTTTTTTACATTCTCGTATACGAAATACAAAAAGAGAATTTGCTGCAATCGGTGAAATGTTCGATCTCGTGATTAGTTCTAATCTTCATGTTTCAGATCACACCAAAAGTGAAAAGCGTATTCCTGGATTATGTCTAATTGTCCATCTGTCTCAGAAGATCATGAATTCTATCTGTCAATGAAGATTTAAAAACAGTTTGAGATTGGCAGGTGAATTTTAATAAAACGGTAAAACCAAACACTAAAGACACAGAAACGGTTTGATTTTGTCGGATGAAATTTAATAAAACGGTAAAACCAAATTCGTTGGTTTTTATTACATTTTGAACGAGCCGGCATCCTGTCCTAATGGCAGCCCGTTTTCCCCGTGATCTGGGCATCCCAGGCACGAGTCCTGGTTGTTCTCAACACTGTATTCTATCTGGGAAATATGTGAAAGGACCTCCGCCCTCGAAAAAAGGAGCTGTGCAATCGAATGTGTGTGTCATTTTCATATGAGCTAGAAGTCTGACTTTTGCCCTTTGGTGCAGAGGGACTTTGCCCTTTGGTGCAGAGGGACTTTGCCCTTAGGAGCTACCACACATTCGGCTTAAATCGCTGACTGTCCGTCAGCGGGCTTGTAAAGTGCCACAAATAACAACAACAACATTTGGGGTGAAATTTTGTTCAGAACAAGTCTGCCTATCCAGGTGTCCGAATACATGTCAACAATGTAATTACAAAACGAAATGAGCTAGATAAAGCAAATTTCCTCAATAGACATAAGTTTGTTCTAACATAAGATTATTGTAAAGCTGAAATTGGCGGGAAAATGTGAAAAACTGATTCCATATTTAGATACTGATGATATTAGCAAATTATTGGGCTTTGAGTTTTGAATAGGAAATATGCTGGTGGGGAAATGCATGTTCTCTACATGGAAAGATTAAGCTTCCAGCATTAAACAAATGGTCAGTAGAGTTTAGAAACTTGCTAACTGGAACTAACGAACTTCGCGTACTATATCAGACTACACCGGAATTGGTGAGAGAAAGCTTCCAAGAATATATATGAGCCAAAATGGTTTTTCCCAGCAATTTATTCTTCTTTCATATTTATTTTTACAAAATGCTTATAATTAACTTGATTAGTTCCCAATTTATAAGGATGAAATTTTGAAATCGATATTTCACTCATTTATTTGTATTCCAGTATTTTTTTTTTTAATTTCACATTTTTGTGCATTCTCTATGACAACTTTTTATTTTGATATTTTTAGAACTTTATTATGAGTGAATCATTCATTAAATAAAACAGTACCACTAGTGTTACATGATTACGAATTTGAAAAAAAAAATTAATTAATGTTAATTCAAGACTAAAAATTACAACATAATTAAAATATAAAAATTCTGGATCACTTTAAAAATTACATTTATACACCAACTTAAATTAGAAAGTTCAATTACATCAGATGCAATTCTTTTTATGAACTTTCTTTAAATTTACCACACAGCATTTAATGAAACAGATTTTTTACTATTGGCAAGGCATAAAAATCGCTAATCAAACAAAGGAATTGTGATGCTTAATAGCAGAAGAAAATAAATCAAGACAAAAATATTATGAAGCAATAATAGTTTTTTTTTTCACTACTACTCATTTCTAAATTGGCAAATTATCGACATATAATATTCCATAACTTTAAAAGCAGATGTTCACATCAACTCTATACTTATTACTAATAAAAAGAATAAAAATTATATTCGAATTAAATGAATTCAAGCACTGTAATCCTAAGCAAGAATAAAAGAGAATATATATTGTAAAGCTGGGAATAATTTAAAATTAAACTTACAATTGAAAGTCTATTTGTATCAACAGAAAATTAGTATAAATAATACTAATCTACCAAATCTTACATTTTTTATAAAGTTTAAAATAAATAATTAATTGTGCTATAACAGAGTTATTTTAATGCAACTCACTAACAGATGTCGATACAGAAAAACAAAAACTAACAGGCCAGGAAATATGTATAATCAGCAACTCTTTCATTCAGAAAGAGATTTCTAGAAATAAAAGAAAAGTTGTTTCTAAAACGAGTCATCAATCGAGTTTTATCTCGTTTTCTAGGAATTGCTCAATTTCCTCGTTCGTGATTTTTTCGATATATCGAATAAAGTAAATGAACATTAAACCAATGAATAATTAAGATTTTTAAAAAAGAAAAGTGGAATTGACGCTAATACCTTGCTGAATAGAATTTTACGGAAAAGTAGATTTTTGAAAATGTCTTTTTTTTTTCCCATGAAATTTAAACAAAATTTTAGTGAAAACGTAATTTTTAGAAATGCAGTTATACGTGCGTCAGTAAAATGAAACATTTTGAAAATTTTTCAATAATATTAATTTCTATTCATTCAAAACAGGAAAATTGTGAGCAGAGATCAATGGAGCAAAAATATGCGATTTTTATTACTGTGTGTGCGCGCTAGCTCGCTCGCTCGCTGGTCCATTAGATTCTGCATCCACAGATCAAATGGAAACTTAATAGTAACATTTTCTTTCAGCATTTTTCAAAATTTTATATTTTATATTGGGTATTTCATTTTTTCTCTGTCACTATTAGTTTCCATTTTATTTAAATTATTAAACATTATATTTATATATATTGCAAAATAGAGAAATATTTCGAATAAATTGGAATTTTAATTGTATTTATAGCATATTTTAAGTTCTTAATTGGTATTCTGGTATATTTCTTTCTTTGATTAAATCCACTGAGTCTTAATTTCTTCATGATATTACTTTTAAAACTACATGCATTACCATTTTTGTTTGGTATTTATTTGAAAATTTGTTTTGAGCAATATACTTCTCAAATTTTTTGGGTGATATCATGTATTTTGATTTCTTACTGTTGCGAATATTTTGAAATGAATGCAAAATCCAATTGAGCTGTACTTTTGATAAATTTTTCTATACATTGACTGCTTAACTCATACTTTCCTTTAAGTTTTGTTTCATGTTATTGATCCTTATTTTTTCTTTTAGTCCATCATATACCCGCTAATGATGTAGCGTGAGCTATATGTCTACTTATGCCTATAAGTGTTCAAACTCTGGAATATCAAACTATAACAGCGATGATTTCATCAACAGAGACTAGGGACAAGAACTGAACTACCTATTCAACAATTGCCGCATAACAGAGCATGATTGGATAATGAATGATGATCTTCCCTTTATTTCGCGATGAATCTCGTATGTCCCTATCTACCGCCATTCATTAGAAATCAATATTTTAAATCTGACCCTTCTTTTTAACTAACCTTATTTACCTAGACAATCTTATAGTAATTCCAATCACTATTTCCATAACTGGTAGACAAAGGACAGTTTCTTCCATTATCATAAATTAATAGCTTTGGTAATTAGCATTTTCGTAGGAGATATTGGTTATATTTCATATACTGCTCGTATGTTAAAATTTCATAATTAAGATTTCTTCAAAGTATCAGTCATGAAAGCCGTTTATTTTAATTGACATAAACATATGTTATAATATTATGTTTGAGCGAGTTGATTTTCGAAATTCCGCATGTTAACTTTTTCAGCTTTCAAAAAAAAAATATATTGGTTTACATCAAAATATATAAACATTAGCCAATAAACAAAATATATAGACATTACTCTCCTTACCTGACATCATTGTTGCACTTTTTTCATGACTAGTATACTTTCATACTTTCAGATACTTCGTAGAAACAAACGTTTCGATATTATTATAAATTGATACAGATATTTGAATACCATGAGTATGGCGCAGATTAACCAAAAGTGGCTTTTGCGCCATAACTCTAACTCTGTCCATTATCTATATGGCCTTTTTTTTATTGAAGATCTATCATATGAAAACTAGCACCATTAAAAATGTAAATGTCAGGCTGAACTATCTTTTACATTTCGTGATAAACTTCACTTTTTAATTCGTTTTGTAAACCACACTAATATCATACAGAATTTTTATTCTTTAACTTTCATCAAAAAAAGAAGTCAGGCGCTTAAATATTTAATGGAAACGGCTTCAATCTCAAGGCCATCTATTGTTAGAAATTAAATTAATTTTTTTTTTAAATCGTCAAAATTCAGAAAAAAATTTATGCGATGACAGAACTGATATAAAGAAAGATAATTTTTTAAATCTTAAAAAGTAGCATTTATAAAGTAGCAATAATTTCGAAAAATATAGAGGAAAAACGTCGAAATTCTCTAATAGTGTAAAATTTTAATTTTAAAATAATAAAGATTTCAATAATTTAAAAAATTGATTCGAGGTGCACTTTTATATTATTTAAGGTATATATGTCCTAAATTTGGTTGTTGTAAATCAAACAGTTTAATTTGCTAACTCATTCATACACACATCATTATTCATAAAGATTAGAAATTAAAATTACAGGACTATAAAAAACAACTGAAAATATAGTTAGAGAAAGGAATACAAATAATAAGGATGCGGACTTACCCAGATATATGAATGCATTTTAATATTAAAAAATCAAGGGCAGGCTTCTTCACTACGCCCCCCTCCAATGACTGCGATCAGTCCCAAACAGTCCTCGTGTCGTTGAGACACGATACGCTAAACAAACTAACAGTGTTTTCCTTGTTATCATTTGGTATTACTACCAATCTTATCAAGAAAATGCTCTACAATATTTAAGCAATATATTTGGACTTTCAAGCCACGTGTTTTCATTCATTCATTGCTACTAATTCAATTAATTGCTTAAAAATTACCCTTTTAAACTGAAAGTTAAAATTTAAATAAATATAGATTCTGCTACCTTCATTACAACAGTATATGGTTGTAAATAACAGATAAAATATGAATAAATGGATCTTGTATGATTAATAAACGTGTGGTGGTAGGTAATATTATCACTACAGAAGATTCAATCACAGCAAGGACTATAATGAATTCGATTTCAACTGTTATGGGTTCTCCTTTAGGAGTAAATGTTTTCTTTTAAGCCCTCAAGATGGACAAGAGATCTAAGGCATCAGATTTAAGTTGGTGATTTTAAAAGAGAGCGTCGATTAGCCGATTTGAGAATAGCAGAGTGGAGTGCTTGAACTCAAGGTTCTTGACAACAGGTGAATAGAATAATGATATGAAAATTTATTATTTAGAAATGAAAGAAACCGTGGGCAGGAAGGACACTTCTGATAACGAATACTACGGCTTTCTTTCTTAACATGTGATCCACATAACTGTAGAAATGGAAAATGCCTTCAAACTATGAAACAAAAATAAGCACCCTGATTTACTGAGACAACCCCGCCTTCGACTATATGAGAGTAATATCGACTATACTTCGACTTATATGTAATAGTAATACTTCGACTTATATGTAATGGCATTACTTCGACTATATGCTATATATATGTAAAAAGAAGAAGAAAACGAGATTGGTCAACAGATTATCTAGGCAATGAGGTATTACGTCTTAAGCAGTTATTAGGCATTATATAGTGGCACAATAGGAATTAAAATTTATCTTTTTTATATTTTGAACTAGCCGCCTTTGGCGACCAGCTGGCTCGCCATGAGTAATGCGTTCTAAAATTTTCAATTAAGTCACATATTCATTAGCCTTGAAGTAATTCTGGGCAGAGATTGACCTGAAATTAAAAATGTTTTTTTTTTCGTGATACTGCCAAAATATTAAATATGCCAAAATATGTTTTTTTAAAGAAAGCGAAAAAGGAAAAAAAATATTGAATAAATGATTTAGATGTTGCAAACGATTATAGAAACCATTGAGCTGGGATCTATGATAGAAACCTTTGCCTTGCATCTATTTTTTAAGAAAATATCACATTTTATGTTTCTTTTATTTTATCCAGTCACGTGCTAAAAGTATCATTTCTTTAGACTTGATTTACGATGATAGTTTTTTTTTTTTGAACTTCCGTCATTGTTTTCTTTTATTTTATCCAGTCACGTGCTCAAAAAAAAAAAAAAGGTCAAAATCTTTCTTTAAAAATTCCTTAAAAATAGAGGCTTAAGTTATACATTAAAACACTCATACCATTAGAAAGCTAATTTTTTTATCTTTAAATTGATGTAAAAACCATGTTTGTGCGATCATATTTTCGGTCGAGATTTCGCTTAAATTTTAATTAATTCAAATTCTAATTAAAAATTCGAAAAAAGGGCTCCGAGGTGCACATTCCCAACCTCCAAGGTATACATGTACCAAATTTGGTAGCTGTAGGTCTGGCGGTCTGACCTGAAGAGCGCCAACACACACACACACACACACATTGAGCTTTATTATAAGTATAGATTACTTTAATTTGGCAAACGACACGTTTCAATATAATCAGTTAGCTTTATAGCTCATAATTTTAAGTGCAGTTAGCATGTTATTAACCATTATTTTCAAATGGAAAATGAATGGTTCATGAGTCTATATCCTTTCTGAGAAGCTTTCCTCTAGTTTTCTTTTGCAGCACATCACGCCTGATGGACGATAAATCAGGACTGTATATTTTTTCGATGAGAATATCATTGGAGAATAAATAAAAGGGTGTTTAATTTTCTTTAGTCACACACACACACACACACACACACAAAAAAAAAATTCGTAAATCTATTAGAAATCTACACACTTTTTGCTCCCTCCCCAGTCGTTACACTTATTTCTCTACTATCGACTCTGATTGTTCTCCCTCTCTGACATAATGTGCTCTTTATAAGCGACACTTTGCTTCATATCGGAAACTCCCTTTTCATACATAACCAAAGCATTTAGCTTCCAGCACTTCCCAACAGGTACAAGAAATGTTCCCCAAAAGAAGTTATTCTCTAGGTCCTAGTTCGGTAAGCAAAAACACATTCTGATTATTTGTTAATTATGTCACGTCTGTTTATTAGGTCATTTTGGCATTAAACTTTTTCGCATTAATGACAGATCTGGGAGTGCATCCTCGTCATTGCATGGCATAGAGAGATCGAAAAAGTCTGGCTTTACATTCCTTGATACAAAATTTCCCGTTTTTCTATTATTCGTCAGAACTGCATTGTCTAAGCTTGTAAATGAGCAAATCTCAATTCGACCAACAACTTATGAGTGACTTGCCATTAATAAAAATATTGCTGATTTTCAAAAATCGCCGGCTGATCTTCGTTGCTTGATCTTCAAAAATCACTGAAATTAGAATACCAGTGATTGTTATAAAATAAAATTCTAGCTGTTGTAAACATAAAACACTTTTTTAAAACACATTTTCATCAGTGTATTTATAAATTGGAAAAAAAAATTCTTTTTAATCAAAATTATGGTGATAAAATAAAAATAACAAAAGCCAGGAGATCTTAAATGATCTTGAATATTCATAGCATATTTGACTTTTTAAGATGAGTCCAATTTTTTTTTTGTCCTATTCATATGTGGTTTAATTTTCTTATAATCCTGTTTTGCTAATGAATTAAGTGCAACTTTATATAGAAAATTGTAATATGTAAGCATGAAAACTTCAAAACAATTAAAAAATATTGAAACTAATCACTGATCATATTAAAATATTGCTCCATCATCAAAAATTCATATTCATAAAAATTCATATTCACTTTTAAAACTCTAGTACATCATGAGGTGGGAAATTGTTTATGAAATTTCCACTTAACAAACATGAAAGATATTGAATTATGAAAAGAAGTTTTAAAATATGCTTTTATTAATGCATTACAAAGTAGAAGTTTCTTTGTTTAAAATCTAAAGTATGGTTGTAAACGTAAAATTGAATTAATATAAAATGCTGATAAAAATATTCTAAGTAAACATAATTTTTCATCATATTTATAATACATTTTTAAAAAAAATTTAACTTGAGAATTTCTTATGTACGATATTTATCATGGCTTTCCGATCTCTCATTATAGTGTCCCAACAGCCTCAAAAGCCTTTAATATAATAACAGCCTTTTAAATTCCTTTAATATAATAAAATCATTTTCCACTTTCCAACTTCTTAATAAAAAAAATTATTTTTTCTATTTTATTTTTTATTTTTTTACGTCATGTAGACACGTGCTGAAAATTACACTTTTATATGTTTAATTCATTATAATAGTTGGTTTATTTTTAAATTTTAACTTCTGATGGCACATTGATAAAAGCTCATTTTTTCCCATTGTCGTGCTTGTGCGGGTTAAATTTTTATTTTTATTTTGTACAAATTATATTGTTGAAAAATATGGTTAAAATAGTTCTTTAAAAAGTCGTTAAAAATTAAAAATTAATTTATCATATTAGGGTTATAGTTAAATTAATATCTTAAGTAATAGCAGAAAAACGCCGACATTTCGTTCAATTTTAAATTAATTAAAATTCCAATTAAAATTTTTAAAAAAAACGGCTTCGAGGTGCTTATTTCCGATCTGGAAGGTATACACATACCAAATTTGGTAGCTGTAGATCTAACGGTCTGGTCTGTAGAGCGCCAAAACACACATACATATTGAGCTTTATTATAAGCATAAATTAAATCATTAATTAATAATTAATGTCTGAAAATATTAAAATATAATATTATAAATACTTAAATCGAAAAAACAACAAACAACAAAATTGCAAAACTCTAGTAAATGAAAAGATTACAAACATCAAAGAAATCAAATAGAAGTTTATAAAACTGGTAAACTGAATTAATTGTTGCGACTATACATCGAACTATCACTTTTCAAGCAAATAAGCTGAAATTAAATCCTTCAAAAACAATTCGACGTCAAACAAAGAATATTCATAATACGTAAACACCTTAAAAATTCCACGGGTTTGAAATTGAGACAGCATATCTATGAAACGGAAAGTACCACTTAATAAGATTATGAAAAAACCCAGACAGTTAACGGGTTAAACCAGTGATGGGGAAACTACGGCCCGCGGGCCAAGTCCGGCCCTCGGAAAGGTTTAATCCGGCCCGTTTAAGAGTGCCGTCGTGAGAATATTCTTGAGTGTGAGAATGCGAGAATGAATGTGAGAATTTTCCAAGAATACAATCTTTAAAATTCACTATATCAAACAATAAGATTAAAAAATATGAAATTAATTTGAGAAAACTATCTTCAGAATTTGAAAGGAGATTTCAGGACTTTAGAAAAATGGAACCAGAGATTAGTATTTTTGCATCCCCATTCAATGTTAATTACGAAGAAGTTGATGCAAAATTTCAACTTGAGTTAATAGAACTGAACTGTAATACTCTCCTGAAAAAAATTTTTCACACAGTGCCATTACTAGAATTTTATAAAAATTTAAGTCCAGATAATTTCCCAAATCTAATTACTCATGCAATGAAGATAATGACAATGTTCGTCTCATCTTATATATGCGAACAAATCTTTTCAACAATGACTTAATAAAACTTCTTTAAGAAACAGAATTACAGATGAGCACCTTTCATCAGTTTTAAGAATTTCTGCTTCGCAAATGGAACCGGACTATGATGAAATTTTGATAAAACAGTCTCAATTTCATTTTTCTCATGCACCATCAACCAGTAATGACACCAGAAAATAAAGTGATAATACTTCACATCAAGAACTACACTAAATTCATTTTATATTTTGAGCTTATAATTTTCTTACCTTTTGCTTTTTTACTATTAAAATAATAAGTGTATGTAATAATATATGTATATGTTTATAGAACACATAAATTTTTTAACGATTAAGCATTATTCTTTGGCCCGCTACGATCGTCTAGTTATTACAAATGGCCCGTCTTAAAAAAAGTTTCCCCACCACTGGGTTAAACTATTGAACCAAAAAAAATTACCTTAAGCATAAGAACCACTGCACTCATTATATAATGGTGAAGCGCACATGCAACAACTTTTTTCGGCTTCTTCACCAAAGGTGGAATCCTGATGCCCATCTTGAGAACTAGCGATCCTGAGATGTTGAAACAAAAATGATTCTTCTTTCGCTTACATGTTGGTCTGGTCCTATAAAATGCCGGTCTATAATCTCCTTCTCTATTTGAAGTTCATTTATACTGAAACAAGCGCACCAGCAGCTTTCAAGTGCGTGTTTGCCTTAGATAAGCAGTTCTTTGAAATTGGCCCTACCGCCTTTATTAAGGAAACCGCACTGTTATATCAGGAGTATAAGATACAGATCACTTTTCCTCCTTCCATAGCAACGTATTCTCATTAGCAACATATGGAAATATTCAAAAAAAAGAATTTCAGAATTTTTTTCTTTTTAATGCCATATGGGGGGGGCGATATATGTGTGTGTGTGTGTGTGTGTGCGTGCGTGTGTGTGCGTGCGTGCGTGTGTGTGTGTGTGTGTGTGTGTGTGTGTGTGTGTGTGTGTGTTTTTGTATGTGTATGTGTTTTTACAATTTGAATCCTATTGAGACACAATTCCGAACTATTTTTGGAATTGCGTCTAATTGTCATTGAAATGATAGCTCAAAAGCAAAATATATTTAATATGAAATCTCAACACTAAGAATGAAACGAGATTCGTACCTGTAGTATGATATTCCGAGATCTATCTTTCCATTTGTCTTTAAGTTATATTTAAAAATTAATTTACATTATGGTAATGATGTATATATACACTGAAGTGACAAAAGTCATGGGATAGCAATATGCAAATATACAGATGGCAGTAGTATCGCAGCGAAAAAGTATAAATGCGCAGTTCGTTTTCCAGAGCTTTCATTTGTTCAAGTTATTCATGTCAACAGGTTTTCCGTGATTTATGGCGGCACGACGAGAATTAATACACTTTGAACGTGGAATGTTAGTTGGAGCTAGACGCATGGGTCATTCCATTGCGGATATCGTTAGTGAATTCAACATTCCGAGATCCACAGTATCAAGAGTGTGTCGAGAGTATGAAATTTCAGGCATCACATCCCATCATGGACAGCGCAGTGGGCGACCACCTGCACTTAACGACCGAGACCGCCGACGTCTGTGTAGAATCGTCAATGTTAATAGACACGCAACACTTCGTCAAATAACTGCAGGAATCAATGTGGGACGTGTCCGATAGGACTGTGCGGCGAAATTTGTCTTCCTTGGGCTATGACAGCAGAAGACCGACTCGAGTGCCTTTACTGACAGCACGACATAGCCTGCAGCGACTCTCCTGGGCTCGTGAGCATATCGACTGGTCCCTAGACCAGTGGAAAACCGTGGCGTGGTCAGATGAGTCACGATTTCAGTTGTTACGAGCTGATGGTAGAGTTCGAGTGTGGCGCAGACCCCACGAAGTCATGGACCCAAACTGTCAGCAAGGCACTGTTCAAGCTGGTGGTGGCTGCATAATGGTGTGGGCTGTTTTTACATGGCATGGACTCGGTCCTCTGGTGCAACTGAACCGATCATTGACTGGAAATGGTTATGTTCAGCTGCTTGCAGATCACTTGCAGCCATTCATGGACTTCACGTACCCACACAACGATGGGATTTTTATGGATGACAATGCGCCATGTCACCGGGCCAGAACTGTTCGCGATTGGTTTGAAGAACATTCCGGACAATTCCAGCGCATGATCTGGCCACCTAGATCGCCCGATATGAATCCCATCGAGCATTTATGGGACATCATCGAAAGGTCCGTTCGTGCCCAAACTCCTGCACCATCCACACTTTCACAATTATGGACGTCTATACAGACAGCATGGCTCAATATTCCTGCAGAGGACTTCCAACGACTTGTGGACTCCATAACACGTCGAGTTGTTGCACTTCGCCGGGCAAAAGGAGGACCGACACGATATTAACAGTCATCCCATGACTTTTGTCACTTCAGTGTATATAGTATATAGGAGTAGTCGGCCTGTAGTATATAGGAGTATATATGTAGTAAATAGGAGTAGTCGCCCAGGGTGTCCCAGAATTTAAACTGTAGCAGGCAGGATCAGACTATTCTTACCCACTTTCTTAGTAGTCACCTTAAAATTAAGAAATATTCTAAGGCTTCTAAGTATTTTTAAGTTTGCCCCAAGTGTTATTAGAGTGAAGCTTTACCTAATCACATTCTTATTCTACCGTTTCAAGTAGGATTTTATTGGCAACCCATTTCTAGTACCAAACTTCTTTAGGGGGCACAATTTCATAGATATAGCTCGACTGCCCTTGTGATTTTGCAACAATAACATATGAACTCAAATGTTGATGCTGAAATACTGATATTCACCTCATTGCCTTATTATTTATGGGTTTTTAAATGTCTTCAGATGTCAGTTATGCCCATCAACACATAAATCCTATGAAAATATGAAGCTGTCTGGGGAAAAAGTATGATAAAAAATTAATATGTGCTATAACATCTTCTCTATCAAATCGAGTCTTCTAGCGTACATCATTTATGCTCCCATCCCTTATTCTATTATTGCTTGCATTTCTAACCTACTTGCAATTTGCTCAGAAATCCTCCTGTGGCAATATAATAACATGATATTAGTTTACAACTTTTATTCATTTTTTCGATCATATTGAATCTTTTCCTTTTAATAGGTACCTTTGACTCCTGTTGCTAGAGCATCGAATCCAGCACTGGCTGAAAACTTCCAGAGTAGTTCCACTGACGGAGATTTCTCAACTAGTATTGAAAAACCAACTTTATCGCGACAGTACCTGCTTGGTAAACCAGGCTTGCCCAAAGCTCATTACTACTTGCTTCTATTCATTCAAGGATTCCTGTCAACCATTCATAACGGTGTATTGCTGTCCATACAGGTAATATGAATTTATTATTAGTTGCACTGCCAGTCATTTAATTTCCTTTTATGAATCTTGCTTTAAATGCGAACATATTAAAAAAAATTTCAATACCTTATCCATGAGACTACTTTAAAACGATGATATTTGATTTCATGATTATATATTCGCTTTAGTGCATTTCCCAAGGAATCATTTAAAAAAACGACATATTTCCAGCTATAATAAGTTAGTTTAACCATATAATGCAATGGTGTGGGTCTAATTTTTAATAAAAACTCATTATCAATTTAATTTACTAAATTCATGTATTAAAAATTTGAGATAGTATTATTACATTTTAAAATATTTAGAAACATCAATTTTTGAATAATTGAGCAATAGTTAATAATAATTATAGCTCTTTAATGCTACATTAATGGTTCTTTTCTTAAGAAGACAAATTATTTATTCTCTTCTTTACTTTTTATTACAGAATGTGTAATAATAAAAGAAACATGTTTACATGTTTCTTCCTCTTTCTAAAAATTTCTAAAAAAGTAATATTTCTCGTTATTTGTAATACTATGATATTTGTTACTCTGATATCTACCATGTTCAAATCAATAATCTCCATTCACTCCATTATTCAATCGATTGTTGTCTTTTCTAAATAAGATTTGTGAATACAGTCGATTCCGGTTAATCGGACCACATCGGGACGCGATCATTTTGGTCCTAATAACCGGCTGGTCCGATAACACGAACATGCCCTATGTTACGAGACGAGACGTGCAATACGTAACATATTAAAATGTCATTATGACCTTTATTATGCGGCACATGCGTATGGTGAACATACAAACTAGAACTACTGTTGCTTATGAACTTTATTCATTGAAAAATAATTTACAAACAAATTCGTCGAAACGATCTACACGATACTCAGCATGCGAAGCACAATAAAAAAAAAGTTATTATCGAATTCCAGTCAACGTTTGAAGAACTTACTACCGAGCTTCCCGTTCTAAGAAACTAAGTGCTTGCTCACCTCTCACTGGTTCTTTTCCCTTTCGACTTCCTGCAGTACACAGGCGACTTGTGGCTTCTTTTTCATCTTCCCTGCCACGTTCTTTGGTCCGTTTAAACGGAATTTTGGTTCAAATAAGCGAATAATATTAGGCTTATGTACATAGGATTTGTTTCGGTTTTTTAAGATTCGGTCCGAATAAGCGGCTGGTCCGATTATCCGGTGGTCCAATTAACCGGGTTCGACTGTATTTCGATTCTTCTTATGTAAGAATCTTTAGCAAGTTCTGTTGTGTAGCGATATACCAAAGAATACTATTAATTATTAAGAATGCGGCGTGTGTAATATCTTCCCCGAATACAGTGAAAATACGTATAAAATGGATATATTAATAACAGAATAACAGATATCATCGCCGGCGTCTTGGCATAGGGGTAGCGCGTTTTCCCAATTATCTGAGCGTCCTGGTTTGTGGATGTTTGTTCTTCTGTGTTCTATCCGTCAGTTGTGTGAATGTGCCCTCTCCCCTGTAAAAAGAGATCGTGCAAGCAAGTGAGAAGCATGAAGTAGCTAAGTCGTACTCTTGGCCATAGTTGGTGTTACTGAAAAAACAAGACCCTCTCATTTCGGCTTAAATAGCTGACAGTATCTGTCAGTGAACTTGTAAAGTGCCATAAGTAACAACAACACAGATATCGTCAAATGTCAAAAATAAGCACTCAATAAAAATCCATCTAGATTTCTTAATTTCTTTAAAACTCGTCTTTTTGAAAAAAGTTCGAAGTTCGTCTTGAAATGAATTTCCATTTGAATAGTTAAATTTCACGATTAGTAATTATTACCTTTTAATCATAAATAAATGTTAATGTTTCTTAATATTATTGTGCTTGTTTTATTGTGGAATTAATGCCTTTATAAACCAGCAGGAGTAGTCTTCCCGAAACTTTCTGGTACTCTGTATAATAATGGCCTTACTCCTCTTTCCCTGCATAAAATAGTGGACCTTGGTTAACATCGCAAATTTTTTACGATGAATTGATGAACAATTGTAAAAAAATATATATGTTGTTCTCTGACGGGAATCCAGCATTTTTAATGTATCTATCTTGATAATTTTGGGTGGCCTCTTTGCCAGCCAATTGACACCGAAATTTGACCTGGAACACCAATTGTAATCTTGAGATAACATACCGAATTTCATTGATTTATTTCTTCTGTGAGTTTTTGCGTTTTTCATACATGCGAAACAAATATTTGATAAATATCTATACTTCAGATGTTAAATCTGTATACCAAAGTTTAATTGCATAGATGTTTCTGTTTTGTAGTTATTAAATGCATTTGTGCTTGAACAGCCTGCCAGCCTGCCAACCAGACTTCCTATGAATAAATTTCGTTCAAAATTTTATAAAAATGTTCAAAGTTATCGCAATGCCATATACCATATTACAGCTGTCTTGTTGAAAATGTCTTTGAGTTATCGTGTTCCCAGACAAAAGGACATAAAACCAAAAGTCTGTTTTCCGAACTCAAGGAAGTATAAAACTTATAGACTCGTAAAATATCGAGGTCGAATTTTCTGACAACTATAATTCTAGCCCTATAAAAGTAAAATTGGCATATAATGCTAATGCTTTGCCGGCGTCCTCGCATAGGGGTAGCTTGTCTTCCCCATATTATGTCAGCAGAGTCGGCCTTCTGTATGAAGGCGCCCGGGTGCAAGAAACCATTTGAGGCCCTAAATATTTTTAGCAAAGAAAGCATTAGCAACATTTGCATATTTATTTAATAATGCGTGATTTTGTTTTTGTTATTAATTACCCCAGAAAAATTACAATTTTTCCAATTTCTTTTTCGATACTTAGTATACCAAGAGAGTTTAAGTATTATGCCCATATGCTTAACCAAAGATAATCCCTTATATAATTTTCATTTGCTGAAAGAAGGTTCAGTATTTATTATATTTGGTAGCTGGCAATGTAAAAGATCGTAAAAAAATATCACATTAGATATAAACAAAAGTAAATAGCAGATGATTTACAAGCCCATTTGAACTCAGCCTCGACTTATCGACGCCGGGCACGCCACTCTCTCTTAACATATCAGACGGGATTTCTTTATTCATAAATTAACTTTTCCCGCCTTTTTATAGATATCACTGCAATCTTTGCCTAATAAAGACGTCAGTCGATGCTCAGCCAGAAACATAAAAACAAGCTTGTAGGCTTTTTAGTATGCTTAACTATTGTAACCTTATTATTGTTAAGAACACTGTTTCAATTTTTAATCAAGATGAAGGGGTCCCTCAGACATTGGGCCTGGGTGCATAGCACCCGCCGCACATCCACCCCCACGCCCAGATGACCGGCCCTGTATGGGAGTCCCGGTTCGGGCATGGTTGATATTCAGCGTTTCTATCTGTGAGTAGTGTGAATGTGGCCACATGTAAAAAGGGGTTGTGCAAGCTAATGTGAAGCATGAAATAGCGAAGTCGTACTCTTGGCGCTACTGAAAAAAACAAGGGAAGTTAATTTAGGCTTAAATCTCCGACAGCTTTCTGTCAGCAGGCTTATAGAGGGCCATAAGTAACAACAACAAAAATGAATCCTAAAAATGATATTGAATTAATTCGAATCTTTTTATTTTTGAACCGGTTATTCACAATCTGTGCATGCTATTTCATCCTTTGGTTTATTCCTTTTGGCCAGTTATTTGCAAGCTTTTCACGTTATTTCTTTTTTTTCTTTTTGATTTATCGATTTAGGTCTGTCTTTCACGACTATTTCATACCATTTCCTTTTTGACATATCCATTTCGACAGGTCATTCAGCCTCATTTAACACCAGCTTCACATCAGTCCCGTCGATGAAAGTTTTCTTAAAGTACAGAGCAATAATCTTAGCATTTCTTTTCCTTAATCACTGAGTGTTCATTTCAAACAATATAATGAAGATGGACAGAAAGAAGATAAGAAGGGACGTTTAAGGACATGCCATGCCATACCATT
Source organism: Argiope trifasciata (assembly GCA_026543055.1). NCBI lineage: Eukaryota > Metazoa > Arthropoda > Arachnida > Araneae > Araneidae > Argiope > Argiope trifasciata. Next base: position 2,150,703 of record JAPMOQ010006317.1, on the reverse strand, counting down.
TCGTTCGATTTTCCGCACTGAAGATCAATTTTTTAAGCTTACCGAAGTATAATTATTCTTAAAAACTTTTCTGAGCTATAAGACAATCGAGGTTGACTTAAAAATATAACTATTTACCAAAGGATAGGACGGGAAAAAAGCATTTTTGAAAATTTTGAATTTAATGGATTTTTGATATGTGACTGTTACATAAGGATTAAACCAATATTATCTAGGTAAATAAGCTTCTTTCTTAAATTCATGTTTGATTTTCTTTATTGTACTTTGGAAGTATAAATAATCGCATCCTATTCACACATGAGAAAAATGCGACTCGAGATTTTGACGAATCTCCAGATTTTAGACCTTTTTTAGATCGAAAAGCACATTTTTGGAAAATTTCTATCCTTCCATCTCTCTATCTCTGATAAAAATAACTGAAGAATACTCTATGCAACCATCAAAAATTTGAGACAAATTCGGTGAGATTTTAACCATCTTTTAGTCTGTACTTTCAGAAACATGTAAACGCCATAACTCAAAATGCAACAAGTTAAATATATTTAACACTGATGTGAGATTTTATGAATATAGTGTAGCTTTGTATCAAATTTTTGTTTCAAGCCGTTGGAAAGAGCGCGTGTGAAATCACAATTGGATTCTCGGATATTTTTAGCCCCATGCCAAAAATTAATCACACACACACACACACACACACACACACACAAAAAAAAAAAACTTTCCAGTGATTACATGATTTAGTAAAAATGTTAAATTCACTCCAAAATGTTGACATTTCGTATTTATTGTATACTTGTATTAAGTAAGGTGTGGTCTGGGATAATTTCTTTATTAGAGTGTGGAGTAATGTTTTGGGGAGATCATTCCTGCTGTTTTAGACTTATGCATATGTTTATTTACTTTTGTACTCAAGTTTCATAAAATTATTACATTTTCATCTAATTATTTTTATTTAACTGTGAAATTATCCTATTAGAATTTTAAACAATTTTTAACTATTTAAAAAAAATATGTCTGTCAAACTAGCCATATGAAATAGTTATTCCGAATTTTAAGATGAAAGGAGAATAATTTTACCTCAAATTCAAATCTATGTTAGCTGCAAAAATTTAAAATTACGAACTCAAAAAAAAAAAAAAAGTCTTCAAATCGTCTGCTTGATACATATTTTTAGAGAGTTTTCATTGATACCAAACAAGAAAGTTTGGTTGCGTAGCAATAACTTTTAACCGCGCCTTGAAAGTTTTCCATGTGGAAATTTACGAGAAAAATCGAAGGTGAAACATTCTCGATTCTTTTTACATTCTCCTCAATTTGCTTTTGTAATACTTGCTACGAAAGTGGGTTTGAAAATTGCATCCCATTTTAATACACGTTTCTTTGAAAAACTGGTATACCAACAAAAGAATTTAACACTTAATGGTATTTTTAATGGTTTTGACCTCGAAAGAATAAAAACTTAAAAAGCTGCTTATTCTAAATTAGTTGAATTCGACTTTTTATACTGACCTTCACTTTTTTTTATTAGTTAAGTGCTTATCCTCGCCTGTTTATTCAGGATTGTAGGAAAGAAAAATTATAACATTTCATTGCCACCCTTTTTTTATATGTGCACTGTTATACTGAGAAAAGAATAATCATGTGTCAAAATTAAGACTTGATGAATAAAAACCCAAACTAATGTAGAGAAGAGATATGAGTTTCTTTGCTGTTATATTACATCATCTTAACTGAAATTTTAGTTGTTAAATTTTTTTATATGGTTCTTTACATTTGTTAGATTTCCGGATAAATTAATCCGAAATTAGCAAAGCTGTGCAGTGCAATTTATTGTCGAGGAAGAATGATAAAAGCAGTTTTCATAAAAGTTCATATTTATTTAAGTAAAAGTCAACAGGCTCATTCTTAGAACAAAAAGAAAAGAAATACGTTAAATCTCAAAAATAACGATCAAAATAAATTAATATTACCACATACTGTGAATAAACTTTAACAGATTCGAATTCGACCATTCAATCTAAAAACGCAGCGATTCATCTTAAAAATTCCTAAAAGGCAAGCCAACCGCATGTTCTTATATCATCCGAGCCTCATTCTAACATCAAAACCCACAGGTTTTAATTCCACACGTATTTATACTAGTTAAGTATGCGTAATTTGCATAATAAGTGCCGCCAACAACAAATCACTAAACTTTGAAAAGTCGGATTCGAATCTTTCAGTTTTGTTTACTTGAGATCATGGATTGGAAGTGCAAAAACCCAAAGACTGACTCAAAAGTTCGGATCATTGTCTAACAAAATTTATGCTATTTGTATAGTACTTCCTGATTTATCTATTTTTAATGCGTTCGGCGAGTATGCATGTTAATACAATTCTCCATTTTGGAACTGTCGATGCGTAATTTTTTCTAATAAAAACGAAATCTTATTCGCTTTATTATGAATTTTTTTTCTAAAATTTATTTTACAATCATTTGTATTTTGTTCGACGTGTATACGCATCATTGCTTGATTTTAATAATTAGTTTATGTATCCAACTACGTTAAAAACACTGGTATTCGACCACATTGGCGATTTTTTTAAAAGTGTTATTTCTTGTAATTCAGACTTTTCTCTTTCCAAATCAATTTGTTTTTTCTTAGAAAAGGAAGGTCTAACCTATTATGCAGAAGAATTTTAAGCAAAATATATTTTTCAGCTAAAATTTGTCTTTAACTTCAGTTTTAATTTTCTTAAAAATTAACCACCGTTAACATGATATCCCAAAATCTAATAGAGGTATTTATATAAAAATTTCAGCGTGTGTTTTAAATGATATGGGCAATGAAATGAACCAAAAGTTTTATTGTTGGTGAAATGCTTTTTTCATTTATAGGTGTTATTAGAAAAATAAAGTTGTGAATTTATGGAAAAAATGCATATATACGTATATTTTTATCCGCAACTTCTTTGCATCTCAAAATGTTTCTCAGATTTTGGTTCATTTCATTCATCATTATATTCTATAACTTGTGTAGAAAGAAAAATAGGATTGTTGCATTAGAATTTTGTGTAGAATGTTAACCGTTTTGGTTAAATTTCATTAAAATTTAATACACATTTTCCTATTTTTCAAAATGTATCACATTTTCAAATAATGTTTTTGTATTTATAATGTTTATAATTGATAATACATCTAAAAACTAAAAATAGTTTATAAAAAATCGAATTTTCAAAATTTTTCCTTCGAACGTAGTCGGTTACCAATCAATAATAACTACCAGAAACTTATTAAAGGTGGAAAACATTAAAGCAAGTTTCATTTTTGTAAAATATATTTTCTAATTTTCATTCGTCATTTTATGTTTAAAAAAACTCCTTTCGATCAGCTGAAAGACAAAAATGAGTGTCTTATCATATATGATAACATTTTCAAACAATGAAATACTGCATATTGAAATGACTATAGCGAACACCTTTATTGATATCGCATAATTCAGCATTTATTGTAAAATAAACATTTAAAATGATTTATGTTTTTGCATTAAAATAAATAAATATAATAAAATACTTTGAAAAGATCTAAAGCACACGCAGTTTTCTGAAGTTTTCTAAAGCTGACTGTTTCTACATAATATAGCCAACAACTATTTGTTCTTATTTATTTTTATTTAATTATTCTTTTAAAGCTGTTAACCATTCATCCTCTGCATTTAATAAATTTCAAATTAAAGAAAGTAAATAAGTGTAACAGCTTTTAAAAAATTTTTTAATGTAACAGATCATGTTAAAAATAATCAAAATTAAGTCACTTTTTAATGTTTTATCCAAGCAATTGTATCTTTCGAAAAACTTTTAGCTTCAAAATTTATCTGTCAGTGAGAAGCTATTTTGTCTAAGCTGATTTATTTTTCTATCCTTAATCGTAAAGAAATTATGGGAGAATGAAAATTTCAACTTCTGTCGTTTCTTCTCTTTTGAGCATAGTTTCTCATCTACAAATTCATTCAATATTTTTACTTTCTTTACAACATATCAAGAACAAACTTCCAAGGAAGACTAAAAATTAAAGATTAATCAAATGATTTCATTAAATACATGCAATTTGTAATTTATTTTAGTGATACATTTCATTTCTTGTGTACGATTTTTTTTCTGTATATTGTCCCTGAAAATATTATTTCTCAAATATACAATCTTATTATTAATCCTTTTTATTATAATAAAATTTGCTAAATTTGGGTTGAAAAAAATTGTAAGAAGTTGATCTTCTAGGAGAAGATCGTAACAGGTGAGAAAAATTGATAAAATTGCATCACATATCTTGGAAAAGGGACATCAGTTTGGCTCATTATTTTTTCATCTTTGAATTTAAATACCAACCATTTTCATTATTTATTCATATATTTGAACGCATGTCGTTCTTCGGCTTTTAAAAAAGGAATAAAACTTAAAAAACAAATTTTTACAATGCTATAATAGATTTTACTTTCTTATTTATTACACTGAAGATTTTGTAAAATCTGTGAATAAATCTTGTTCTTCAAATGGTTCTTCTAGCAAAGCTTCTTCTTTCTTCTCAGAAGTTTGTCAAAGAATATATCCAATATATGATTTTATATTTGCAATTATTCCTTGATTTTATTGTCATGTTTAAATCCAACTAATATGCTGATGACCTATGCTAACATAAATACGTAAAATGGTATCAGTTATGGATTTTACTTGATGATTAATTAAATGAAATCACCAAGACCATATGTAGTTAGATACAAGATGAAACGGACAGATATTTTTTTACACAATTGTAAGGTTGTATGTACACAATGGGCAGAAAGCGTAAGGGTTTTGAAATAACATAATATCTGTCACAAGTTAAATACAATGAATGCCACTTAATGTAATCGCTGTTAATGTTATCATTAGCTCCAAATTCTTTTGTCCAGAACCAAGGACTCAAATGTACACAAAAATATTTGTTTAACAAGTTTACTGCCACGATTTACTCCAGATATTTGGACCGTTTACCTAATTAGATAAACCTTCCTTTGATATTTCTTAACTGTTATAGAAAAGGGGGTCATCTAGTCAGATGGACAGTTAGGTATAATTTTATAGCAATTATTACGCACAGCTACGTCTTTGTTGCTATAAAATTATACAACGTCATTGCTATGTCTCACAATTGCATTAAGCGGAAACCAAAGTGTTAATGTGGTAATTGCATCGTTTAATGTTATCATATTTGAAATAGAGAATCGAAGCGTTAACGATTGACATTCAAGGAATTTCTTGTCACAATTGTGAAGAACCTCCTGAAAGTCATTTTCTACTCGGGGTCGTTTATTTATTATTATTATTTTTTTGGTGGGGGAGACTAGTTTAAGCTGACAGCTGAGCTGCCAGATCTGATGTGAAATCTATTGTACAGAATAAACCAGTATTGCCTGCTATTGAATAATAGTAAAAAAAGGATAAAAAATAAAGAACTGATTTGAATGTTAAAAAGAAAATTGAAATTTTTAACAGGCATGAAAGATTCCTTAAAATAAGTCAGCATAAGCCTATGGCGCAGTTGAAAATTTCACAATCTTTTTGTAAAATTTTGAAAAATCTTGAGGCTCAGCGATAGAGGCTGATGATGAGAGAAAATGTGAAGAAACCTCATCAACGAACGTCTAAATGGGCTAAGCAATTGAGTTTTTTAAACCAGACATTCAGCATCAGGGTCTGACTTGGCTTAATTGGGGCCCAGAGCAAAATTTAGCCCCCCCCCCCATCTCTGCATTTTTTATTTTTGAAAAGCAATGTTAAAAAGAGTTTATTAAAGAAAGAAACGTTAATAAAACTTTCTATTTGATTTGGAAGCCTCTTCTGATGTGAAGCCCATGCCATAATCAGGCTCTGTTCAGCATCAACTTAGAAAATAATTCAATCAGTGAACTGTTAAGAAATAATTATTGATAAGCAACAATTAAAAAAAAATTTAGTTCTTATTTTTAAAATATATGATAGAAGTTCTCTATTTTTTCTTCTCTGTTGATGTGATAAAAGTGTAGTTGATTTTATCCAATTGCGCTATTGCTATTATCTGTTAATGCTATGTCCCGAAGTGACCACATTAGCACAGTTACTGTAGCTTATTGAGATGATGATTGTCAAACTATGCTTTCTTCAACTTTGTTGAAGTTTAATAATCAATATTTCCCTCAAATATTTTTACATTATTTGACAGTGCGGTTAATATTTATATAAATTATTATGTATATAAAACAGTATCTATATTACATTTTTTCCGCATTTTTCACTTTATTTTTGAATTAAATTTTATAAATTTCAACTGTTCTCATTCATTTATAGACTTACTCCTGTCTGCCCTATGGAAGTATCGCCTACCATCTGACGGTAACACTTTCGAGCTTCGCCAACCCTCTGTGCTGCTTCGTTGCTATATTTTTCCCAGTGACCAACATCTACGCAGTAGCGGGACTATCAACCTTCACCACCGCATGGTCCATCTACGTTCTAGTCATCGCCCTACTCAGTCCAACACCGCCGTTTGTGGGCTTGGCAATAGGAGCTGCTCTAATTGTAAGTAATTCCGCCTGAAAGAAAATCAATTAATTTGTTTCGATGGATATTTGATAAGATAAATCTGGAATAAATGCTTTCAAGCCAAACGCAACTATTACAAACAGATATAACTTTCAATTAATAACGAAAAAAGGAAAAGAATTTGAACAGGAAATAGAAGAAAATTTAAAATTTTATTTGTGTGTGATAATTGCTCATTGTGACCGATCTTGGCAGCCCAGACAAGCACTGTGCGTTAATATACTTTGTCAACATATAAAGCAATTTAAGGCATTTTTCTGTGAAGCATTCTTTTAGTTAGTTCATTGTCGCAAAGCATTAAGGCAAAATGTGGAACATATCCAAATGAAATGACAACTTTTTAAAAATATATATATTAACGTCCCATTTTAAAGCAACACTAGAGCTATTTTGGGACGTGATTCATAATTTCAACCGTGGTCAGATGACGAGGACGTCCTTGAGATGACACTCCCTGTCCAATCTCGTTGGAGAAGGGGTGGGCACGCTTGTTCCTCCTCTCCACACCCCACCAGCCTGAGGGCCTTCAACCCGGACAGATTTAACGTGCGTTTCTCCGCACGTCCGGTGGAATTGGGTCTCAAACCTGAAACCCTCCAGTTCAGTAGCCGAGATCTTAGCACCAGGCCACTATGGCCCAATTAAATAAAAGCAAAAGAGGATTTTAGAAAATTTAGATAATCACAAGCAAGATATGCATGTAAGTATCAGAAACATCGGTAATTGCGAACATGTTTCACAGTATTTGGAGAGAAATGGGCATTTAGTTTATAACCAAAGATATTATATAAAATAATTATTAAGCACGCAAATAAAATTTTAATCTTCTTCCATAGAGTAGGAGGTCAGACATGAAAAATCAAACAATAATTACATAGGAACAACATAATATGATTTTCTTTCGATTCCGGTGTTACACGAATGCAAACTTTTTCTCAATAACTGAGGAACACTTTTTTTTCTCTCTCTCCAAAACACATTTTCAAACTGTTTTAAAATTTTTTACGGATTTTCAGTCTCTAAAGATTATTCTTTAACATTCTCTAATTTAATTTTTTTAATATATAAGTTTAGATATATTTTACAGTAATACTTAGATTTATTTTAGCTATGAGAGCTATATACAAAGAGAATATTGAATTCATTTATTGTGTGCATGTTATGGTTGCTGCAGTAAATTCAGAATAAATTTTAAAAGTAAAATCAAGATAGCTATATAAGATTAGTCTCCTTTTCTTGCTAAGCACATAAAAGTCATACCAACTATTCAAAAACTCGCCAACTTGAATAGGTAATAGAAAAAGTAAACAAAATTTTTGGGTTGCAAAAAAGAATTGATAAGATTTTTTTGGCGAGAAATCGTGGCAAAATAATTTAACTTTGGTGACAAGACATTATTTTTAAGTCTAGTCGGTAACTGAATGAATCCTAAAGCATTATCATGTTACAATGTTTTGCACTAAACATTCGAATATCCTTTCAATTTTTTCGTGTTACTATGAATTAATTTACAGCTTTGGAACCATTTTAAATTGATCTTCACGCGTTTCTCCGCCAGATTTTATGTAACAATAACTTCAAAGATTTTCCTTTTAATTTCAGGTAATAGCCTGGATCATGGTATCTGGCTCTGTAGCATTCACCAAAGCATGCATCGCTTCCATTTTAAGAAGAGAAGGTGGCCAAGTGGCTCTGTTCCGCTGTGGTGTGGTGACACAACTAGGGTCTGCAATTGGTGCTCTAGTGACATTTTTATTAATTCAGTACACGACACTTTTTAAATCTTACACACCATGCTCTTGAAACACGAGTAGTGTATTGGATTTGTAAACAAAACTTAGTGGAAATACAATGCTTCTTAGAATGTAATAAGTTTTGGATGCTGTATTTATAGAAAGAATGTTAAAGTTTCTATTGGTAACCACCAGAAAACGTTAGGTATTGCTAAGCTTTTTTTTAAAAAAAAGACAAAACAGTATTTCTTTTAACTAGTCTCTCAAAACATATTTATATTATAGAATTTGTGTATGTGTTTTTGTTATTTTATTTATCTTTCTATATGAAAGTTTTGAAAAGATGCAAATGCACATTAATATCTCAATTAAAAATAATATTTAAGAAAAGATACATCTGAATAATAGTTTAATTCTAAAAAACATACCCATTATATACATGTTATGTTCATATATATTTAAACATTGCAAACCTGAAAGTGAAAAAAAAAACATTTTTGTTAATTAATATATAATTTTAGTGTATATTTTCATAAAAATGTTAAATAAAAACCATCACATTATGATTTTTTTTGTTTAATCTTATGCTTTGGATATTGAATATTCTTGTTTGGGAATTTTTTAAAAAATACATCTGCTGTGTTTATATTCAAAAAAATAAATAAATAAATAAATAAATAATTATAACTAAAAATTATAAAAACTAAAAAAATGTTCCTTTTTTTAAATGACTTCTCTTTTTTACAATTATGACTAAAAATTAAAAAAAAATTTTTAAAAATTGTTAAAAATCATCATTTAAAAAAAAATTGGCAGCGTTTCCTCATAAGAAATAAATTAACACTTTTAAAAACATAATAACAAAAGAAAAAAAAAGTTAAATTAGAAAAAAAAATTATCTCAAAAGATGTTTAAAATAAAAATAAAGGTATGGTTGCAGAACCAGTAAATGATATATTTCAATTATTATAACAAACGCCACGACATGCTCCTAATATTTTAATTTTTTAAATAATAATTTACTGTTTCTTTGTATTCAGTATTATACTATAATAGCTGTTTTTCTGATTTTTACTTTTCGCTACCACAGGAATTGATACAAAAATATTGAATTGTCCTCTCTTTTTAAAATTTATTCCTAAGTAGCTTCAATTTCTTCCTAATAGTTTTATTTTTTTACATATCCCTTGTTTCACATAAATGAGATAAACTAAAACATTAGTGAAAAGAAAACCGAAACATATAATTTCTTCTTTAATTTTGAAACCACAGGAAAGTGTTGTCCTATTTCTAAATAAAAAATAACATCTACACCTTCTATTCTAAGTAAAAATCTTGAGATTTCATTTGAATGGAATGCAAAAGTAAATTTTACAGAAGATAAAATTAGTAAAAAAAAATAATAAATAAATAAAAAACATTTTGAAGGAAACAAAGCCAAATATTTTTAGTACTAAATTAATTTATTTTTTAAAAATTCAGTATTAAATTATTGAATATCATAAAGTATACTGTATTTTTTATTTGTGCAGATGAGTTTTTTATTTAATATAAATTTTGTAAAAAATAAGTAGAATCTTATATTTTTACAATCTATTTAAATTGTCATTATGTATATAAATACTGATGAATATGTAAAAAAAATTATACAAAAAGTTATTAATAAATGTTTTTAAATATAGAACATTTTTTATGTTCTTTTTTTAAAAAAAACAAATTATGAAATTTGTATAAAAATATTTTTTATTTCTCATAATGCACATATATCATTCTGTTCATATAGAAAAATTATAAGTGAAAAATGCTTTGAAACAGTGGAAATAATACTGCAAATTATTTGTAAAAGCAAAACAAAAAATCAAATTATTGCTTATTACAAAAATATTCATTCATATAGAAAAAGGTTCAAATAAAATAAAGTGCAATTTATAACTATAGGGCATAAAATCATAAAAATTATAGGTAAATACTGTCACAAAATAAAGCTGATTTTATTAAAAATGTTTTAATAAGATTCATTCAAAAATTTATGATTAAGTGTTTCAAAAATTGCAAAATTATAATCCAATATATATGAACCAAGCGAATATATGATTGTGGATTAATTATTTTGTATTGGTTTGTATGCATTTTAAATAAAATTACCTTCAAAATCTATCTTTTCAGATTGTAGATTGAAAAAGGAAATGCTAACGTCAACAATGCATTGTTAATATGAATCGATGGTGATATTACATACAATATTTCATTAAAAAGTACATTAAGTGACTACATAAAGACAATTTTAAAACAATAGTTAAAAAATGCTTTAGAAATTATTGAAGAGCCATTTATAATATAATTAAGAAATTATAACATTAATAACTTTAAGAAGACACAATTTTTCAATAATCATATATTTTAACAAAGGTGGAAATGAAAAGATTCTGGTGTAATGTAAGTTGGAATATCCATATATTAATTTAAGAAAAAATATATTAATCAATGATATGTCATAATCAGTAAAGTAATACAAAATTATCTTTAAACAATTACATATAAATGAATAACATTTAAAGATAAAAATAAGTTGATAATTGCTTCTGAAAATATTTAAGAAATATTAAGTTCTAAATGGTATAAGGTAAATGTATATTTACAAACCAGTAACTATTAACTCAAATATAATTTATTTTCAAAATTGGATGAAGAAGAAAGTTAGTAATCTCAATTTTTTTAAACCATTTTATGTTTATGCTATTAGTTACTGATTAACAAATATAAATTAAATTATTCTCAATGCTTAAAATTCCCATTATTAACTTAATATAACAATAGTAGATTCCATATTATATATATATATTCTTGATTACATATATGAGTTAAATAAATAAATTTATTTTAGGAACAAAACTCATCACATATTTAAAATAATCTTTAAGAATGAACTAAATATTTAATAGATTCAATATTTAGTTGAATGTTAAAAGAACTTTTTAAAGTTATTTTGACAATGCTTAATGAAATAAATTGGAGGATTTTTACAAAAAATATCAAACATAACAAATATTTTTAACATAACAAGGTAAAATTTTAATAATAATTTTAAATCAATATGAATAAAATTTTGATATTATAAACATTTATAACATATGTCTTGATAAGAGAATACCTAAACAATCTAATAAATTTAATAAATCAACAGTTTTATTTTCACTTGTATCATTTGAGATAGATTGTTTGAAATGCATCCACAAGCAATATATAAAACGTAAAAACAGATTATACTTAACAACAAAAAAAAATCTAACTAATTATAAACTACTAAAAACCAAAACAGGAATGGAGCATTATAATGAAATGAAAAATGATAGATTTGACATCGAAACAGGCATATGAATAATTTTTTTCTGTGATTTAAGATACATGCTTATTTTTAATAAGGACATTCAGCAATAATTAAATTGTTGCTTCATCATTGAATTTGCAATTTAAAACGTATTCATGTTTAAAATTATTTATTTCTAACTTTAATAATATATTCTAACAAATAATATTGCTTTTAAATTTAACTGATTATTTAGTTTTCTCACCCATTAATAAATTTCAATTTTTAAATGAAAAGTGGTTCTTATAAAGCATTTAGTTTATTATGAATTGTGAGATAATTGTGCTAGTTTAATATTAATAAGAATGTTAATCAAAATTGTATAAACAACTTTATATAAAATATATAAATATATAACAGATCTTTTGATATATAAATATAATAAAATTTACTATAATTCTTGAGTAAATGAACCCAAGGAAATATTATCAAAAATGCTTGATTAGTCAAATGACTAATCAAGATTTGACTAGCCATAAAAACATGCATATCAACTTTTTTCAAAATTTTGCATAGGCACAATCTCACTATCTGACATGGAATCAGATAAATAACCACTTGGTACTTGTAAACGATATTTCTTTTTTTGCTTCCCATCTTTTCTCAAACACAAAATTTGTTCATTTTGACAAGAACAAGAACAGGAACAAAATATCAAAAGAAGGAATGAGGCAAGACATGCAGCAGTTATGATTCCAAGAATAACCATGGTTAGGTACCATTTTCTGAAATAAAATTATTGTATATATAAACAAATAATCAAAAATATATGTGAGTTATTTAAAGGTGACTGCAAATTTTTTTGACCTTAGAGCTTAGCAAGAGGGAATATAGAATGTTGAGCAAATCAAAACATAAATAATAATGAATATAAATACAAAAATAACAGAGCTGTAATAAATAGGTATATATTGTCACAAATAAGCACCACATAAATAGCCACATTTCTTTACCATGACCACTTGGTAAAGAAAGATTACCATGAGCTCAGTATAAACTTTATTTCTGTGGCAATATATAATAATAAAGCATTTAAAGCTCCTAACTTATTAAAATATTTTCTGTCATATATCCCATTGTGCACAATTCCCAAGTTTTTTCTCCTGAGATCTGAGGAATTCAAATTTCACACAATTTCTCTTTTTTTTTACTAAACTTAGTGAAATATTAACAATCAATAGTTGACATTATTTTGCAGAAATACAGTTTTAGATTGATACATATGCTCAATATTATGGCATTAGGATTTCATTGCCTAAAATATAGGTTGAATCTTGAATCATTTCCTGTTCTGTGGTAGGTAAAATCTCAGTTTGCATGCATAAGAATTTTTGTAATTGTATAAACGAAATAATAAGTTTCATTACTTTATTGTAGTAACATATTGAACTCATTTGTAAATTATATTCTACATTCATTTGTAAATATATTCTTCTATTTGTATTAATCCTTGAGAAATTGCAATTTAATTTATTAATATGTGATAATTCATCACATATTCACTGTGTGAGGAATTTCTTTTTAAGAAAAGCCATTTGTTGCTTCCAAAAACATTTAAAATTCAGCTGCTTCCTCTGAGTAGATGTAACATGACAAGGTAAAAGCTGAAGATGTTCTTCAAATTCAAGAAATTAAGAACAAGAAATTATAGGGGGAAAAATATTTTTTAAAGGCTGATAGAATCTCATATGGGAGTTAGGAGGAATGTTTTGGTAGAGAATTTGTATTATATGAAAGAAAAATAAGAACTATAAATAAAAACTATATAACTCACATATACAATCACACATAGCTCATATAGAAAATCATATGAATGTGATGAAGAAAATAATATTTAAATTTAATTTGGCAATTTATTTTAAAAGTCTCTAATTTTAGATTATGAATAACAAACTCGTAACCTATAATAAATATTTTTACAGCTCAGCAAACATATTAGTATGCATCAAAATCTTTAAAACATATTTCTTATATTCATTCATAAATTCCTAATTATATATAATTACTAAAAATGAATCACACCATTTGTCAGCAGCTAATTATAATTTATCTTACAACATATCTTTTTATCCAATAAATTGCTCTGATTATTTAGGGAGATGAATAAATGAAAATTAAGAGCTTTTCTTCTAAAATATTGTAACCAGTTTTGAAAATATTCAAAAATTGACATATAAAATAATTTATCTGTTTAGGAATATATAAAGTTACATTTAAATGAACAAAAGCTTCCAGTCATACTCAGCATCACTGACATTCATCTAACTTTTAAAAATTCATCATTAAGGACAAAACATTCCTGAAAATAAAAGAGAGAGTAATAGAAAAAAAAAGGCCACAAAATCAGGATGTTTTTAAAATAAACATATGTTTAAAATTTGAAGGGATATTTTTTTTTCAAGCCTACAAATTTAGACTTTGCTTATTTGTTAAATTCTACCATCATGTTTTAGATACAACTTGAAATTGACAATCTTACAAATCTTTAATTAAATCGTTTCTGTCATAGTAAATACATTGCATTTAAATCAATTTCTAAAGAAAGAATGAAATGGTGAATTAGTTTGAATAAAAAATAATTCATAATTTGCATATTTTTAAAGAAAACTTATAAGAACTTCATGAATTCTATAAATCCAACATGCCATATTCATTCAAGAATGTAATATGTTTGAATCAATATTATTTAGTGTATGAAATAATGACATAAAATTTTAAATCAATGTTAGCAATGAATTCCTTAAAAACAGATAAAAATTATATATGCAAACAGTAGATCCCAATCTTTAATTTTTGAGGAAAAGACTTTTTGTCATAAATAATAAACAAAGAGGGTCTAATAACAAAGGTTATTCCACATTCTTCTACAATTTTTCTAAAATCATAAATCTTGGAAAAATAAACAAACTCACTGAATAAAAAACTTTATTTAAATGCATTTCATGACACATAGATTTATGAGTAAAAATGAAAACACATAATTAGAAATTGCAAAGAAAATGCAGAGACAGTTACAATATCTGAATTTAAACAATGGTTTGTTTATATATGGATACTAACTCCTAGTATTTCTAAACTTTTCAATGAATTTCATATATTTAAATATATCAGCTAATAAAACAAGAATGAAATGACATATTAAAGAATACAGAAAACTAATTACTGTTGTTCTAGACATCACATCCTTAACACAATGAATAAATATCATCACCATAAATTTGAATTAACTTTCAAAATTTATTACATACAAGAAAAATCATTAGAAAATATACCTTCTTTCGCCAGCATTATCTTTGACTAGATTTTCTTTCTGAATAATGTCCCTTGCTACACATTTGGCAGCTGTAAACAAACAGAAGTACCTAATATTATTTTATAAAAATTGATTACAAAAAAAGCTAAATAATATTAGAATAATTTTAAAAACATTCACTCTGATCTAAACAAGAGCAACTTTTTGTTTCACATATTCAACTTTGTTTATGTCTAATAAAAATCAAAATAATAAATCATTTTATGAACTTAACTACATCAATTCCAGGACTCAATATGACAAACGAGAGAAATTTGAATAAGAAAATCCGCAAAGCACAATTCTGCTCATATGTAATTCACTGGAAAGGCATCCTTTATCCTTATTATGCAACTTGGTATTTAATCCAATTAGAATATTGTTATTTCAATACATGGATAATATTTATTTCTTACACCAAAAATGTATGTAATGAAAATACAATTTTGAGTTCTTCTCTACTTTAAAAATAAAATGGTCACTTTATTTGAATAGTCACACCTAAAAGATTAATTTATGATTACATTTTTTCCCTTTTATTCGTTTCTTTATGTTGTACGATGAAAAATTGGTGAAATAGAAGATAAAATATAATAAATGTACTCTCTTTTTGTCAAAGTATAAAAAACAAGGAAGAAATATTTATTTGTGTCAAAGATTTTAAATTTATCTTCATTATAAATACAAAAATAGAAATATGATAATTAAAGTCAAGCTAACATGATTCACCACACTTATACTTAAATTGATTTAAAATTATATCTGCATGCTGTTTTAAAATATTTTTCGGCAATTAATACATATGTTGAAAAAAAGTGATGTTACCACTTTAATGATAAAAATGTTTCAAATCATTAAATACAAAAAATCCTAATTCCAATTGGTTTGCTGTCTCTTTTAATGAATAAAAACTAAACATTAGTAGTATAATATAAAAACTATAAACATAATTTGAGGGAATTGATATTATATTTCATATCCAGTCCTTTAGATCATGCATGTTATTTACAGGTGAGTAGTAACATAATTTCAAATCAACTTGCATGTAAAATATATAATAAATTATAATTTCCTATAATGGAACAATAGTTTAAGCAAAATATAAGAAAGCAGCAAAAAAAAAAAAAAAAAAAGACTAACACTATGTACTTTACACATACCTTTATAAATGCTATTGTTGAAAGATACTTCACAATCACCAGTCACAGGGTCACAAAAACAAGTGTTATTGCACTTACAATTTAATTGACAGTTTTGACCAAAAAACCCAACAGGACAATCTAGATAAAGAGTCTTGTATTAAAAAATCATTGCAATGGAAAAAGTGCAATACTTCAAGAAATTCAATAAATCAAGCATAGAACTTAAGGTAACACAACTAATAATTATGATTTATAGAGCTGCTAAAAGTCAATAGAAAAATTATAACACTTAATAATTTGTAACACATTTCATTAATGCAAAAAAATATATTTTGAAAAGGTAATACAGCTCTAAAGAATTTATTTCATACTCATGTTTAAATGTGATAAAAACTTTTTTTTTCTGCTGTGCAAGAGCTGGAAACCAGTTGTGCAGTATATACAAATAGCCATCATATTAATAATTTTGAATTAACTTAAAAATTACAATATCTCCCATCTTTACAATTTTTCATTATCACTTAAAATTCAACAATTCATGTTGCAAATATAATTTTTCCACAATGTTTTTGCCCATATACCTAAAAACATATTTTTATGAATCAATTTCATTTTGAATAAAACAGATCAAGCATTATGCTGGTCTGATTGCAGTTTCAGAAGGCCATTTAAAAAATTATTCATTTAACATAAAATGAAAAAAAACTGAAATGAAAAATTCATATTGGAGGGGGAGGTTCTGAATCTAAATAATACTTTCAGCACCGTTCCATTAAAGTTGCTACAAAATATCAATATCATCAAAAAAAATTGCACGTTCGGATTTTCTACCAGGAGTTTGGATGAAGTGAATTGATGGGTCATTCTTAATCAAAGATAAATTTCAAAATAGTTGTTTAAATGTGAAGAAAGAACACAAAAATATGGTTCTTGAAATATACTGATGTCTATTACAGATTTTGCAGTTGTGTCATTATTTGAATGCAATTATTTGTCTACTGTTCTACCTTGTACTTACATAAAAAATTATACTTCACTGATTGTAATTTTCACAAATGAATTTGCATCTTTATGCTTTACATTGGTCTCCAGCTTGAGAAAAATTACAGCATATGTATACTAAAAATTTTAATTTAAAATTATATAATGCATTAAAGCTAATAATAATACATTTTCTTTCATGCAATTAATAAATAAACCAGATTTTTTAAAAATTAAAGGACTTCAAACCCTTGGCCCAAAAATATTATTGCCCTAAAATAATGAGCTAAGCTGATTAATCTATTCTTATTTAATTTTTAAATACTCTTATGATGCACACAAATAATAAATATATCATATCAGCATGTAATAAAATATTCTTTATATTAAAAAAATAAAAATAAAAAAAAAATATATATCAAATAAAGATGATCAAAACAATAATTTTGAATTGTGAACTGCTAAATATAAAAATGCTTTTGAGTAATAACATATTCAAAAATTATTGAGGAAAAACCAAATTTTTTAAATTAAATTTCAATTAAAAATAGTATAATTGTTTTAATATTAAAGTTGTAAAAAACTCTTATGTAATTAAGTTCTACTATACTAAATGCTAAATTTGTTGATTGACTTTAAGCCCAGTATAGCAATTTGAAAGTTTTATTCGTTCACAGTTCACAAATAGTATGCCAGTTTATATATATATTCAACAATTAATTATAATAAAAAGCATAACAGATTACAGAAACTAAAAGATACATACTTGAAGCACACTTCTCCCCAGTAAAACCCATTTTGCATTTGCAACTACCATTGATAGGATCACAGCCCAAAGAATTTAAACAATCACACTGTTTAGTACACATGCTACCATACCATCCATTAAGACAACCTACCAGATAAAAAATCATAGAGCAATGTTCACACACTTTATAAGCAAGTAAGTTCTTAAGTATAAATGAAAGATTAAACATAAGATAATCATCTACAATCTCATTCAATTTTAAAAAAATAAAGTTAAAAAACATACTGTTTTCATTTTTAAAAACAACAATACAAGTTTTGAATAAGTTGTGTATGTTATTGTATTGAGTCATTATATGCACTGAATGTCATCGTACACATGCTGCAAAAAAAGTAAGGTTAAATAAAAAGTAAATAAGATGAAATATGCTATAAATTAAATCTAATTAGAAAAATGGATTCCAGACAAAAATGAATTTTCTACTGCTATGAGGTGAAAATAAATAAACAAATAAAATAAAACGTACAAGTTCCATTGCTATCTATGAATTATGTAATTTGCATTTGGAATAAAATTTGCTTTTAATTTCCTTCATCAGTTTTACTATGCAATGTAATTCATTTTTTAAAGATATTTTATACAAAACAAGGTAGAAAATGAAATGGAGAAGTTAAGTTTAACTAATTAGAAATAAGTAGATAATAATATTTAAGAAATAAGTAGATATTTAAGTGACATGCTTTTGTAGATCAAAACATAATTCGCATTGTTGAGAATAAATAATTTAGTGTTTGGCTGTTTATTAATAATGAAACTTTAATGTCAAACAATAAAAATCTAACATCATGATAATTTAGTTGAATAACAAAATAAATTGAATTCTTTCAAATAATTATGGTATGTACAACATGGTAAGTTTTAATTTAAAGGCTGATTAGAACGAAAATTATTTAAGGAGTTTATAACTGAATTAATGAGCTTGATTCTTTCATTAGTCATCCTGCAACATAAGACTTTGATGAAGATAGAAACATAATATTGCTTATTTTTTGCAGTTGTAAGATCAAATCAATTTTTAAAAATTGCAACTAACAATTCTCTTCTAAAGAGTTCTAACCATCAAACCATCACGTTAAAAATTTTTATTACCAAGAATTATACTACGTTCATTTGTTTGGAATATTCATAACCTTTAGGTAAACTAGCAGGTACGACTAAATTCCATGATGTTGAGCATTTGAACTTCTGGCTGTAGTGTTTTGCAAAGATTACAAATCAAGGAGAAACAACTAAGGAAACAGAATTAACAGCCTATGCCATAGAGCAATCCTATTCTGGTGTTGACTATATGCAGGAACGTTTGGCATAGGAAAGATAAATGGCATTAAAATAAATGAATAATCTCCACCGGTAGTCATATTCATCTGCTAATTATAGTCAATCATATCATATTAATCTGCTAATGCCCTGGGTTCTACTACAGGGCAATTACTTTTTTGTCGATAAGCCTAAAAACAAAAAAGCAATACATATTGACAAAATTGTACACAATTTTCAATTAGTATATACCACTGCTAAACTAAGTTATGAAGTCCAAATGTTGTCCCTGAAAAAAATTGAGTTAATATAATGAATTTGAAAGTAATCTTTATTTTTCAAAACCTTACTATTAAAAAAAAAACCACTTTTAATATGCATGTCTAAAAAGTTTTCATGACATTAATTCAATATTCCAAAAATTTGACTTTTAAAAATAATCAGAATATAATTTCACTTTACAGTTATCTTAATGTAGATATTTCCAGCATAATTATTCAAATCTAATTAAATGTACATCTAGGTTAAACTGAACATCATATTTTACATCATACTTTTTCCCAATATCACATTAAAAAATAGACAAATACACACTAGTATTTTGCCTTTATGGAAACTCAGGACATCTATATGTCTCTTGTCACCCATGTCTATATCCATAGGTTGGTAATTCCTTTGTTATTATGGACATCAGAAAATTAATTACAATAATCAATCATTACTGAGATTAAAATCAACCTTTTCCTTAATTTGTGCTTATTTATTTTAAAATCATAATTTAAAAATACAAATTTATAAACAAAATTTTAAAAATGTCATTTTACTTTCAGTGCAGTCTTCACCAAAATATCCAGGATGGCAAATGCATCCTTCATTGGTACATATTCCTCTATTGGAACAATTGGTTTTACTACAAAAAAGTTGGTCACAATTTGGTGGCAGCCAGTTCTTTTCGCATATACATTCTCCTGCTGAACATGTTCCATGTTTGTTGCAGTCATAAGGATCACAGTATGGGGAGTGAACACATAAAACTGTGCTTACTTTTCTATCACAAGAGAAAGCTTGATCATCACTAGAAATGAACGCAAAAAAACCCCCTCAATAATTAAATTAAATTTTATTTTATGTACACAGATATTTCTATAAAGCTAGTCTTACAATAAATATTACAGAAAAATTATTTTTAAAAATATGTACGGTTTCTAAATTCCATTAAATTACAAACTGCATTTCAGAATAAAATAATAAAACAAACTTTGTTTAGATAATTTTCTTCAGAGCTAAATTTGTTAATGCTTTTAATAGTCAAGCATACTACCATATTTCCTAAACACAATTCTTATATTAACACATAAAAGGCGGGGGATCTTGACGAAAGTATGCTACATAACGCAGATCAAATCGCAGTACTATAACTCCCTCCTTTAATGTGTTAATTTAATTTTAATACAAGAAATTTATACTAAATTAAAAATGTAAATTAATTATAGAATTGAATTTCAAATTGACTTTGAATGTAAGAATTTGAAATGATTTTACTATTAGAAAATAATCAATTCTATTGCTTGAGAAATTATTTATAAAGATGAATTATCAATAATATGTATAGAATTATGCACAGAAATTATACTATTATCACTGCTTTAATTATCATTATTAAATATAAGAATACACTAGTGACAAAAATCCCCTAAATCTTATGCTCACTTGTTATAACCTTCCAAACAAAGCAATTACTATAATTAAAATAAAGACTGATTGTCAATGATGCATTAATACCCCCAAAGCCAACGTTTAATTTTTGGACCGACAATTAATTCATGTTGTATGCCAGATTCAAAATTTAAGAACTGACTTAAAAAAATTAAATAATAATAATAAATTAATTAATTAAAATTTTATACTTTTCTTTTATGAATGATCTAAAATTTTTGTTTTATATTTAAAGATTACAGCTTTTCCATAATTGCAATGTTTGAGCCACCACAGATCACAAAACAGAAAATATAATCTATTACATATTTTTGGGTGATATTAACTTAATATATTAAACAAACTTATAAAATATAAAACCATTGGTTAGAAATTAAAGAACGCAGCATACCATGCATCATAAGGATAGTTTGCTGTAGTTCCATTAATAACAAGGGTAGAAGATCCACCTCCATCCAAATTGATAGCATTTATTACACCCAATTGTTGTAATAATGTTTCCATTTCATACAAATTGATACTAAAAATAATAACAATTTCACATTCAACAAAAAATTGTGCAATAAAATTAAAATAGATAGTGTATTATCATATTAACAAGATGTTTATAGACTCAGAAAACATCAGTCAAAAGAGCTTGCATTTTTAAACAATGTAATCTGATGATCTAGAAAGCAAACAGGTAAGTATTTTTATACATTAGTTAATGATATAAGAGGCTGTAAGGTCGTTTAGGTACAGTAAAACAATTTGAAAATCGGTAGAAATTTCTCCATCCAAATATGCTGTATTGTATGAATAAATTTAAATATGTAGAAGTATTTATTTTTAACCATAGCAAACATAGTCTTCCAAAGTCCATCTTCAAATACAATTTAAAGAATAAATAGTAGGATTTTTTTCTTTTGTTAATGCTGGAATGGGAAAGAAATTGCATAAAGATTCTCTAAACTCTTTTCTTTTAAAAGCAATAAGAATCATTAATGAGAAATTGCCATGTAAAAAAAGTAAGATCCAACTTTCCTAGAATGTATATTTACTGTATGTTTAATGGGCTCATCCCCACTGGTGGTTATACCTCTTTAGGAGAGATTACCATATGCCTAACTCATAATGTTCTATTATACGTCAATAATAGAACCTGAATTTATAAGTTGTAGGAGGTAGGTCATTCAGTTAAGGTAAGCTAACAGTTATACACTTTGAGGTTATACTCTAACACCAAAAAGTTGGGGGAAAAAAGTTATTTACATGGTTTCAAACAAAAATCAATTAATAACATATTCAGAAAAAAACATTAAAGCTACACGTTAGTTCAAATGTATGCCAAACCATTCTAGAGAGCCTTACCCAGAAATTAAATATTATTGATTGTTGCCTGACAAATAATACATTTCAAACATGCACAAGAGAGAAATATTTATGAAAAATAAATATTCAAATGCCAGAGGAAAAGCACTTACTGAATGAATTTGATTAATTAATAATAGAAATAATGCATTATTATCTTGTTAGCCTTGATAGTTTTAAATAAAAACTTAACTGAATGTTAATATGATTCAAACTCAAACTCATTCATCAGTTTCATTACAACAAATAATATTCAAGTAATATTTAAATACGCATTTCTATCAATTAAGAACTCGCAACTTTAATCCTCTATTATTACTTATTAGTATACAAATCAAACTTTATTTACTATTAAGTTTCATTTGAGTTACATTAATGCCCCATTTTAAAACTTTCTGAGAGTTACACAGGGATGCATTTAATAATTTTGAATGATTATTAGATTATGAGGATGTCATTTGAACTGGCAGTGTTCCATTACAAATCTAGAATTTATCAGGCTTGCTTTTGCATCGTATTTTTAATAAAATAGTGCCACTACCTGAAAATCTCAATCTTAAAGTCTAGATTATTACAAGACTATTACAGCCACAAAGTGCATGTAAAAAAAAATTATGAAAAGCATCATATGAATAAAATTAGGTACATCTACTTTAAATTTTCTTTTTATAAATAAAAATTATAATACTCTTTCAAAAATCATTTAGCTTTATTTCTAAGCTGTAGATGCACTTTGTCTCATAAATTTTTAAGAATAAAAAGATTTTTTCTGTTAAATGAACAAAGACAGATTAGTGCACAGAGATGTGAATAATATAATAATAATTTTATATATTTTTAAAATAAACTTTTAATTATTTTTAAAAAATTTTCAATCATTTTAATTAACATAATGAGAATATGAGCTATACAAAGAAAAAAAAACATCTCATTTTTTTTCAAAAAGTCAAAAAAGCAGAATTTTCAAAAAAATTTAATTAATGAAAAATGCTTTAAAATAAAGAAGTTGTTGCAATTAAGACAATTCCAGTAATAAAGTGTTTTAAGCACCTCTATTTCAAAAAATTAATTTTGTAAAAGAAAATTTTATTGATTTTAAACTTCAACAGAATTTAACAACCTTATAACAATATGCAAAAATTTAGTATGAATGAATTAATTAAGATTTAAGAAAAGCATTATGCATTTTGAATTGAATTAAAATTCATTTGAAAATATTCAAATATTTACCCGTCCACTGAAGATTTCCCATCTACTTGAACAATAATAATATTTCCATCTTCATCATGGCCAACTGCTGATCTAGCTGATAATATATTGATAAATTGATCCATTGTGCCTATAAATTGAAATTACCTTTTTAAAATCCACCCAATCTTTTTTTTAAAATAATGTTTAACCTCAAACCAAAATCTGTTTCTCCAAAACACAAATTATTATGTAAAGAAATCAAACATTTTACTTGCAATTAATACTAGATATTTTTTAAAAAACTGTTTCTTATAGTACAAAGTAATAAATAAATAAATTTTAGCATTTTTTTCAAGTGTCAATTGCATAAAATCTCTTAATATTACAATTTATGCACATGTAAATATTCTTAAAAATAATATTATCAATATTTACTTCTGAGCATCTACATACTTGCTGTTACATTTGTTTAAAAAGAAATTGGTTTTCAAATAAATAGTAATTTAGTATTTCAATTTGCTGGATTCTAATTAAACTTATTTCAATGAGGGCACTTTTTGACTTCCATGACGAAAAATTGAATCATATTTTAAAAACTGTAAAGTATAATTTTGAATATTTAATTTTTTTAAACTATTGATTACTAATGATTATGATTGAAGTAGTTTGTAAGAATATGTAAAGTAATCAAAATAATTTTACTGTATCACATTAATATTTTTATTGGTAGAATTATTGATTTTTTACATATTGAAAATTGATTCTCTTTATACCTGAAGTTAATAATCTTTTATTAAATTCTCTTTCACACTTTCAATTTTTTAGGTTTTTTCAAATCCCAGAAATATACTAAAAATTAATCAATATTTATTAAGTTATTAACTACTTGAATGAATACTACAACACAAAAACATATTACAACCAAAATTTAAGTAGCTTTTACTTCATGCAATTTAATTTTGCATGCTTTTTTAAACAGATTTTAAAGATTATGCAAAAAAGGGTTTTATAGAAATTTGTTTATTATGCACATCATTTGACTTCCATTGTGGATTTAAATTTAAAAAGAAAATAAATATTAGTTTTGACTTTTCAATCAGTAGCATCAGCAAATAAAATTTAAAAAAATCCAGATTCAGTCTTTGAGGTATACGAATTCTAGTGACCTTTTAATTCTTCATTCATCTCAATAATCAGTTTGAGCAGCAATTCTCTTAATAGAATTTCAGTTTTATGCAGAAATCTTAATAAAAACATAAACAAAATAATATTTGTTTGTCATAAACATTTTATGAATAACTATTTTAGGATTTATGGAACCATGTATTTCATTCATCGTCACGAATTCTCTACCTGAAGGCATCATTTACATAGAATCAAAATTTTACTAAGTGATTTATATTAATTATATGCATGAATATTAAAAATATCACTTTGCCATTGAAAACACCCAAATACATAAAATTTGGAATTTGAATACACCGAGCAGCTAGCAAAATATTAATTATATTTTATAAACATGAAATGCATAAAATAAAGGTAAGTAAAAATTGTTTTAAAAACTGTAACAAGTTGAAAGAAAATTATATTTCATCTTGATTCAAAAGGACAAATATGAAGCAAAGCATCATTTATTAAAGAAATAAGTAGAAAGTTTAAAACAGTTAATAAGAAAGATTTCAGCATAAAAAGAATGCCTTTCCTTTAAAAGTAAGATCATTAAAATACATGGAGCAGGTACAAAATATTTAAGGAACATTTCTCTTATAATACAAATCCAAAAGAAAAAAGGCATACAAACCTGTTTCTTCTGTTTTTTCACATTCTAACTTTTTGCTAATATTCACAAATCCTGTTCCATTTCTCAAAATCCAAATGACACCTCCGACTAGTTGAAGTAAATTTCCAGACAGAACATTTTCTTCTGATACATACCTAAGAAAATTAAGTAAATAGAAACTTTAGTTCAATGGTTTAAATTACTAAAAAAAAAATCTTTTATTTAATATTTTACCAGTTGCATGAATCCTACAAAAGTATGCTTCAATATGTAAACAATCTTTTAAAATTCAGACTAAATGTACATTCATTCCATTTTCTTTTCTTTCAAAAACTTTACAAATGAAACATAATTCCATCTTTTTGATGCTATATGCAAATATTCTTATATTCCTAATGGAGAATTAAAATAAGACAAAAGGAAATTGGTGAAAATGGTCACCAAGTGAATTCACCTCCTGTCAGTATTATTTCAGATGTGTTAGCTAATCATAAACACAAAGCAAAAAAATATTTAAAAGAAGCAAATGAATCAAGCTTCATCTCGATATCTAGCTATTTAGTTCCATTTTTTCAGCAAGTTGCTACAGAAATTAGGAAAGATAAATAACTCATATCATTGCACAATTTGTAATGAAATTTTCAATAACAATTATCATTGCAAAATTTGTAAGGAGATTTTCGATAACACAGAGTATTATCCCCATTATAATCAATCAAAACATTGAGCATTTCAAAACTAATAAGAAAAGCTAATTTGTATAGAAAACATCTAGATAAAAATTTGTCTGATAAGTGATATGTTTGTTTTATAGATTATCATGAGAAATCTCATCCCAATATGTTTAAAGTATTTAGTTTAGATGTCATCATGTTTTTTCTCAATTATCCCTTCTTGTTCAGATAATCTACGTTATTCCAATTTCAAAACTAATAGTAAATGAGTACAACATTGAAAGGGATTAAGACAAAGTCTGTCAAATTCAACAATTATACAAACTGAAACTCATCTTCCAGAAAAATTGTTTTTAAAAAGTATGTTTTCAGAAAGTAATTTCAGTGTCAGCATCCCTAAAAATAAGTATGAGTAAGTATTCTATAGTTACAATATTATAATTTGGTAATTCACAAAATCAACTAAACATTATCCACCATAATCACATCAAATGTATAATATTATTTTATACATTTGTATTTATTATATGGACAATATATATATTATATAGGCAATAACATGCATTACCTAAATATCTTAATGCTTTTCTTAAGAATCTACATTATTTATTTACTGTCACATTTTAATTTTCTTTTTTTCTCCCCCCCCCCCTTTCCACCCAACTTACAATTCAAAGAAGAGTGTCATCTCCAAAACTGGTAATATTTTATGTTCCAATTCAATTCATATGCATATCAAAAAATAAACTTTTGAAACTCTGCATAAAAAAATATCCTTATTTCAATTTTATGCTTTTTTTCATATTTTGTCAGTAAATTGATTGCTATTATTATTACTTATATATAATTAAAAATGTTTTAATATATTCTGAGGATTTTTTTAATGTCAACAGATAATAGATTTTAGAATCATTACATTTCTTATAAATAATATATAAAAGGTTCTTGTACAAATATGTGTATAAATCTTTATGTAATTTTTTAATTTTTAATCTAGATTTACAAGTTTACTTAATTAACTTTACTTACTTAGTTCAATATTTTACTAAATTTACAGAATTACTCATTTATTAAATTTTTGATTAAAATAATTTTACCCAATAAATATCTTTCCATCTTTAGTTAACCCAAAGTGGGCATTTTGTATTCCTTTTGAATCATGTGCAATCCGACCATCACTAATAACATTTCCTAAGAAACAAAATAAATATAAGTATAACATTATTTCAGAATATGTTTTATAATTTACAAATTATAAGCAAAAATAATAATTTTCAAATAATTTTATGAATATAGATATAAATTTCTTACAATACTTAATTTTTAAACAGGTATTTAAATATAAAAAATTAAACTTATAACTAATTATAAATAAAGCTTTAAAAAAAATTAGATTAATAATACATGTTTTCTGTTTACAAAAATTTTGAGTAAATACACCACAGATAAGTGTTAGTTTATTTGTGAACTTTCGTAATGCTGATTTAAAAATAATTATTATAGATTGTTTTTCTTTTAATATGGATTTGAATATTATATGTCATATTCTCTTAATTTAGTTCTGCATAAAACTTGTCAAATAAAGTAATTAAAGTTTTTGTATGTAAAATTTGATATTTGTTAAGAAAGCAAAGTTAGAAACTCAGCATAACAATATGGTTAGGGCACGAGTTATCTTAATTAAGTTTATTTAATGGCTAAAAATACGACTTATACTGAATATTTTAATTTCAAAGCCATATTTTATTAAAACTCTATGGTAAAAATTAAAAATACTACTTAATAATAATAATTAATTATTAATAATAAATAAACAGGTATTAATAATAAATCATTAATTATCAATAAATAATAATTCTTTCCTAATAACTAATTCTTGAACAGTAACAGTAATAATATTTAGTAATAAGTAAATTATTTTTAAATTTTTGTTTTTCTTAATCAAATAATTTTTTTTTAATTTTAAGATTTAAAATTTTTTTGTAATGAAAGAATGAAATTAAACTGGATTTATTTTTAGATTAGCAAAATGGGAAGAAATAAGTAAGCAAATTTTCAAGCTGCAAAGATGCAAGTAATCTATCGAACATGTTACTATTTAAATTTGTAATTTCATATTAATCATAAGATAAGAATGTATGTTAAAAAAATAATAATAAAATAATGATTAATTTAATATTTACCTAAACACTTTCCATTTGTTGTATCAAAATACCCAGCATTGATTGCTACAGTACATTCATGTTTCTTTGAGGTAGCAGATACAGTTTGACGAATATTTAAACTGCAGCCTCCAGGCTGATCAGGCTCTAATACTGACAAGGTCTTAAGAGGATTAGATACTAAAACATAATGCCCTCTAACAGTCCTATGAGAAAACGAACTTGTAAGCTCCTTTACAAATCTTTTTACCTGAATAAAAGGTTCTGTAAGATTCACGTTCATACGAGCAGGATAGACTTCATGAGGTGGGCTGCCATATTCTTCTTTATGGCATTCTTGTATTGATCGATGAGTTAATCTTGATCCATGTTTATGTACATAAGGAGTAAGTGGTTGTTCTCTAAAAGCATATCAATAAAATTCTATTATTTATGTATATAATAAAAAGGGAAAAAAGAGTAATAAAACAAAATATCAGGTGATGGTTATATTGGTGTAAAAAGTAGTCATTAGTATAATAATTAAGTATTTCAATTTTTTCTAAAGCTAGAAAAAGGCCTTATAACCTTAGAGATACAGTAGTAACAGAAAGCTTGTAGTTAAGTACATTAATATTATATCACGATAGAAATTTTGGTAAAATTAAAACTCAAATCCAAGATCTTCTACACATAGTGTTAAGACATAAACTCTTTTCCAAACTTTTTGCAATCACATCAAATAAGTGCACTTCAAATGAGGTTTCTGAGCCAGTGTCATCCATTAAACCTTCAGCACTATTTCAGCTTCTGTTTCTCATTTTTGAAACATTAATATATGTTCATTTTGACCTCTAAACAATTATTTTTTATTTTAATAACTATTAAAAATCATTATATTTGATATATGAATATCTTTTATGCGTACAAGTTGTAGTTCAAATACAAATCAGATTTTTTTTCTTTATCAAGAATGAAACGCAATTTGTCTGTTTTTTTTTGTGTGTGTGAATTTTTTTTTCTGTTGCCATTTATAAAAAGAATGCAAAATAATACCAAAAGCACAAAATAAATTTGATCCCAACTCCCTATCTCTCCCACTAAAAAATTAACCTAATAATTTTCATTTCTTTGTATCATGGTTCCTTATAAGTTTTTAGAAACTCTTACAAATTTTTTTTAACAAAAGTAACATTATGGATCTTTTTAGGTGGTTAAGATGTCATTGCTACATAAAATGATATGAATTTATCTTCATGGAAATAGTCTTTTTCAGCAACTTTATTTTAATATAATAATCAAATTTAATTTTTTCTACAATGGAAAATGCTCATATTAAATAAGAAAATTAATTTTTTTCCTTTTCCTAAGACAGTATCTTTTATTTTTATTTCGCCAGATTTTGAAATCTGCTTAAGGTATAATAGATAATAAAGTATATAAATTGTATAGCTGCAGTTATAATTGTATATTTTTGAACATGAATTTATTTTATCTTTTAAAATAAATGTATACATACATTATAATTGCAGTATATAAATCGTATAATTGCAGTTATAAATGTATACTTTTGAACATGAATTTATTTTATCTTTTAAAATAAATGTATACATACATTATAATTGCAGTATATAAATCGTATAACTGCAGTTATAAATGTACATTTTTGAACACGAATTTATTTCACCATTAAAAAAATATTTAAAAAGAACTAATGGATTTATACACAGAAAGTAACGAACCTGTTGAAATATAACAGAGAAATAAAACAGTAAAATACCTCAAAACGATATTATGTTCATATATTAACAATGCAGCGATAAATTTCTATCTGCTCTAAAAAATGTGTATAAATCAAACATGAAATGCATATTACTGTATATGTAGATTAACTTAATATTGAATGACACAAATTTTTGATTTCAACTTAAATACTGATTTTTAATAAATAAATTGGATTTGTGATTTACTGATTTATATCGGAGTGGAATAAGAAAAAGGTGCAATACGAATGTTATTAAAACAATTATACGATATGATGCAAGTACACAAAACCCATCATATAAGGTCCCGAGGCTTGAGAAATATACTATTATCGCAATTCACACACATATTTAATTTTTTTTCATACTTTTATTAAAAATTATAAAAATGAAAATTCACTTACAGTAATTCATTTTGAACACTGGATAATCCGTGGCCGGGGCAAAATATGATATTAAAAATCGAAATAAATACCACAAAAGATTGCATTGATTCACAAATTAAATCACAAAAGAATATGAACAAAAACAAGTATAAAAATTGTCTTGAACATGCCGATCAAAATACCGGCATATTGTTATAATAATATTTATATATTATGTAGCATTTTTAAATAAGAAACAACGAAGCAAAAATAGAATTAAAATAATAAATTAATGTTTGATCATCTACGGCACATAACTTTCTATGTAAAGGAGAATATAGCATAAATATCAGATCACATGCATAAGATCTACAGATTGGGAGCGAATTTGAAAAGTAAACATTAGTCCCGCAGATTTTGAGAACTTCCTGCTGTGAGCGTTAGATGCTGACGTAACAGTTCGTCATTTCCGGTTGTCTGCTGACTTGTGCCCGCGACGATTGTAAGCTGTAGTAAAATATTGAAACGGTGAAGTATAGCGAACGAGAAAGGTTGTGTCTGAATGTGATATCTCGGAAAATGCGCTTAAAATAGAATCCATTGTAAGAATCAGTAAGAGGACTTTTTTCTTGTTGTTCATCGAAATTCTACCATGCGTTTCTCTGTCATCGGAGATTAAAGTTGTTTATTGTGAAACGAAGTTTGCACTTTGCGCAGGAAATAACGGGAAACAAAATATTAGTTTTGTTTGGACGCTCGTTTCGTTGCGCGCCGGATCAATAAAATGAGATGTTTTCTTTTCGAAAATTAAAAATGCAAGCAGCATGCTATTGAATCTTTTCTGACTTTTGAGCGTGTGCTTGCTTTTATCCATTTTTAGAGCATTAACAATATTTGTTCCATAAAATGCCGTAAAGATATTGCATCTCTAATCGTGTGATATTTTTGAATCCGAAAGTAAATTTAAAAAAAAAATTGTGGAAACAAAGAGATTTAAAAAATATATCAGATTTTGGAAGGCGAATATGGCAAGCAATGGAGAGGTGACAAGTCATTCGTTAACTAATTTTAAATGGTTGACGAGAAAAAGTCATTCACATGTTGCTTCAAGTTCTAGCAGTGAAAGACCAAAATCGGAATGCTTGCCAAAATCGAATGTTACTTTACCAGGATTCCACAATAACTTTATATCAGGCGACAGAAATGGGGAACGGTGCATTGTTTTGAGGAACGACATAAAGCGATCTATTTCTTCTGAATCCGAAGATAGTTCCTCCACATCAAGGCAGAATTCGGTTGAGTCTTCATTATCTTCATCAAGTTCCACTGATGGAATGAGTGCTCAAGATCTTCTTGAACGTTTGAATGTTGGCTCTAGATCTGTACCAAGTAGTCCGAGTGGACCTAAGTACAAACTTATTCATGAAGGGGATATTCAGGTGTGTAGATTAAATCATTCACGAACTGTCATCAGTAAGATTTTGAGCTCCAAGTTTTTGCGGAGATGGGAGAACCATCATCTTTATCTTAACCCCACACAAATACATTCGAAAACGGTAAGTTTTTTTTTATCTTCTTTTTTCACGAATACATTACACTCTTTTTAAGATATTTAATTCATCATTTATATGCTTTTAAGTGCGAAAGCTGCTCTAAAAAATAGATTAATACGAACAAAATTGTAATAACTGTAGAAGAATATGAGTAAATTATAATTTGTAAAAGAACCCGAATAAAATTATTATTATTGTATAATTACATGAATAAAATTATAATTGTAAATACTCGTATTAAATTTTATTTTTAAATTTCTAATGTATGAGAGACTAAATAAACTTCTTTTATAGAGGAATTATTAAATTTAAATAAATTGAATTTATGCAGAATTTATTAATATTAAATAAAACATTTCTTCTAAATTCAATATAAAAGGAGATATATCTATAATAACTTTGAAAAATATATATATATGGTGCATCGAAAATCCGAATGAAATAGAACATCTTTTTCGAATCCCACATAAATTCGGTTTCTATATTTCAATAAATGAGATACAGAAAATGAAATATTTCTTGAAGAGATTGTTTTATTGAGATTTTCATTCAATAAGGATTTGCAAAATTTGTCAGAAAAGTTTGAGTTGAGAGAGATGAATAATGCTTTCTTTCAGAACAGGTATTCTAGATTCGTGGGTCGCATTATTTGTGTGGGTGTTGTATTGGTGGTGTCGTGGGAAATAATACAGGGGTTGCGGCAAATTTTTATAGCCTCGTCTTCTTTCAAATTTATCAATTATAATCGAAAATAGCTAGGAAAATTTATTCAAAGCTACACAAAAACATCTAAATCAAATTTGTTACATTTGTTGGATTTTAAACATATCTAATGTTACAATTCTTCAAGTCTGAATTTTTTTCCCCCAACAGAAATTGAGTCGCGTATAGAAGATTTGATGAATGTATTCTTTATTTATGTTTTTTTTTTTTTTTTTTTTTATTGGAAAAGAAAGGATTACATGAAAGTGGAATGGGGAATTTAATTCCTATCAGATCTTTAGTTTTTGTTGTTTTTTTTTTTTTCCCGATAACCTTATTTCATCTTTCTATTTTCACGGCACGTGCATTTTCAACATTTTTTATTGCAATTTTAAGAATTTTATGTTTTTTACGGCCTTATTATTTGAGCTGCGAACTTACAATTTTTAATATCCCCTTAAAATTTAGAAACAGAAATATTTTCATTCATTAATATTGTTTGAAAGCTGAAAATCATATTTCACACCTTTTCTGAGATGTATAATATAGAATAAATGGCATTTCAGATACTAAATGTGATGAAAGAAAATATAAATTCTATCTTTAAAATATAAGATATTCTTTTATTATAATTTCACATATTTAGGAAATATTAGTTGGAAATAATTAAAATATTTGGAGAATTTAGATTTTTAACGTTTATAGAATTACAATGATAAGAGCTGCTTTGAAATCTCCATTTTTTTCCCTCTGATCCATGTGTTATAATTATCTCTATTCTTCTGCTATGTTCCAGTGTATCATTTTGGACATTATTTTAAAATTATATTATTCCGTATTACATAGAACTTTAATATAGCATTTATTTTGGTTTATTATATATAAAATAAACTGCTTAAACACATGACGATTAACCCGTTCAAAATTGATAAGACAACTTAATGCATCGAAAGAGCAGTTAAAGAGAAGAGTCTTGAAACAATTAATGCTAATGGAATATTTTGATCCTCAAAATTTCTATGGACCACAGATTAAAATTTTCGTAATTTATGACTAATTTCTAAATACTTTTATAAGGAATGCATAATTTTAATTGCAGTTTTTTTTTTTTTGAATT
Organism: Argiope trifasciata; assembly: GCA_026543055.1. Taxonomy (NCBI): domain Eukaryota; kingdom Metazoa; phylum Arthropoda; class Arachnida; order Araneae; family Araneidae; genus Argiope; species Argiope trifasciata. The sequence goes on along the minus strand of JAPMOQ010006317.1, from coordinate 2,117,174 downwards.
TTTCTCCTTTGTATATCAAAATCATATAGTTGATGTGGTGTGAAAATTCGAATTGAGTATACCTGCTCAAATATCGCTTCATCATCTGAAAATTATTCCAAAGATACGCTCTAAAATAGCTGTAATGTTTCTTCAAATATTTTGGTGTTAACATATAAAACATAACTTATGCAATCAGTTGACTTTGAATGTTGTAATTTGAGACTTATAACTGTGTGTGAAAATGTTATATCTGGGCTTATTACTGTGTGATGCTTCACTGATTATCTTTGAAAGAGTCATAAAGCTTCAATAATCAGATTTTCAGTTTCAGTAGATTTCTAGGTATAAGAAAATTGGAGATTACTTTCTCTTATAGCATTCACACTTTCTGAAATATATTTTGTCGTTACTTTAAAAATTTATTATTTCCGTTTTATATTTTACCACATTTTTTAAAACAGAATCTGCATAGATCCCAATATTTAATATTTTACTTTGCTGCATTTCTCAGATTTGCTCCGTATTTGCTCTTTCCCCATTTGCAAGAACTGTCATATTAGTTGCTTCTTTATTATTATAGGATTTTAGGAAGAAAGAATTCACTCGAGAGATTTTATAATATTTATTGTTTTGCAGTCTGTTCCGTGAAGACTTTTCTATTTTTTACTGGTGTATTTTTATTATTTTTTTTATATAATTAGTATAGAAAACGTATTGTAATAGTCAAAAAATTCAAACTTCAGATTTTGACAAATCTATGTTTCATATCTCATTGAGTTTGAAAAACATTTTGGCATTATGTCTCTCTGTAAACATGTTATCTGTATTAAAAAAATGCTTTGAGCTAGATTAATGAAATTTGAATATGGATTTTAGACCAAATTTAAGGAAACTAATTCTGAGGAAGACTGGCTGGCTATTCGAGTACTTGATAACTTCAAAACATAAAGAGTTATATAGATGGAATTTAGATTTACTACCTAAAATGTAGATTCTTGTCAAATTTTGGACTAACTCTGTCAAAAGGATTGACCACTAGACAGTTTGTATTTCCTCATGGATGTGAACGCTGTAATTCATAAACGCAATGATTTAAATCGACGGAATTCAATATGTGATATTGTGACTATTATTATACTGTGCCAATTTTAGTTTCAATCGGTTGAAAAGAAAAAAAAAAAAAGGTGTCCAAAATTCATAATAGCTTGATAGATTCATTAAAAATTTTCGATTCACTTCAAAGATCTATATTTCGTAACTATTGTTTGCCAATGGCATACAAAACATTTATAGTGTTGTATGTCATTGGCAAACAAGATTCACAATTCTGACTTCTTGATTCTGATTCCTAAGATTCACAATTTTATGCTGGGTAGCGGGATAAGATTTTTATTTAAAAATATGCTAGAATTTTTTTCGGAAGAACAATCCTGCTAATTTTGTTATTTGACACTCATTTTTCGAATGTTTGCCTTGCTTAATCTGTATGTAGTAGATTTTTGAATGAATATAACTTGAAAAGCAGACTGTGTATTATTTTACGAAGGAAGAATTGCTGTTCCTTATGCCTTTGTTATTTGCAATCACATTCTTCCTTAAGTAGTCGCTGTACTGTATCTCTGGGATATAAAAGTTTATTTTGTGTGTTTTATCGACTTAATAATTTTTCCTTTATCACCATAATAGTTGGTCCTAATCAGAATGTAAATGAGTATTCTGCTTATATAATTTAAACTGTAAAACATGAAAATACTGATGGATCCGATTATGTATTGGAGATTTTATTCTTGAATCGAGTGAAAGAGGTTTGAATTTTTCAAGGATAAATTTAATTTAATTTGGAAATAGCGCTTTTCAAAACAGTGCAATGACAATTTGAAAATCGTCTTATAATTTTGAACTGTGGTCAGATGACGGGAGGGACATGAGCCTATATGTTCCACTCTCAACTTTAATACAATTAAACTGGAAGACCTTCGACCCTTGGCTCACCAATAAGTCTATGTATTTTAGTGTAGGATATATCTTGTCACCGACCCTTGATAAACAGTAGATATTTTTTTAAGTGAGTGCTATGAAGTTCCTTTCATATACGATATTCACAATTCTTTTGTTCAACTCAATGAAAATATTTTGAAAAATCATTTTGTTTTTACATACTTTCTGTTATCTTTATTTTCCTGTACTTACGCCATTAAGATGCTTGAAAAATATTGTTTGCTTTGTATGCGAGAAGAATATTATCTGAAATTTCTCCTGCTCGAAGAGTGTCCCGATTCAAAATGAAAATAAAATTTAAAAAAAGTTGGAGAAAGGATGGTATGAAAAATTTGAAATTATGTTCTGTTATAAATTCTTCAGTATCAATAGACATAAATAATTTTAAAAATTGTATTACTTTGATTCAGTTCTTTTCAGTTTTCCTCAAATAGTTTTTTTCCTTTAGTTTTCCTCATTTGCTGTTGTTTCTCTTTGTTCGTATTTAATTTTTCATTTTCATTTTTCCTTGTTTAAAATTGATTTCAGTCTGTTTAAAAAATTTCCCACGTAAATACAGGAGTAGAAAACTTTTTAAAATCCCACTTACTATAGAATGAAAAACATTTGACTTCTAATTTTCATTTTTAACTCTGGACTCGAATGCTGACTTTCACCTATGAAGACGGTGCATCATATTATTTATCTAATTTTTAGTGTTAAAAATACCTGCAGAGTAGTAAGAAGATGCAAATTCATTAAATGGAAGAATTCAGCCTAAAACAATTATATATATATATTTTTCCTGAGCAATAAATAAGTCTTTGTATTATGTGAGTAATTAGGCATCAAATTACTTTTCCGAATGCAAAGCTTTAAAATAATAGTTTATAAAAATCATATGCATAGTTTAACGCTCCTCTCTGAAATAAATAACCTATTTTTTTAATGGATCGTGCTTTTTAACAATCAGATGTTGATGACGCAGTATATCTTACATATCTAACTTCTACACCACACTAGCACAAGAACGGATTTTATTCCAGAACCAAATATATAGACTATTTAATCAAAGAAAATGCTCTATTCAAAGGATCCAACGCTGAAAATATTACAATTCCAAATGTAAGATGGTTTCATGTGTTAAAGCATGTGGATTATGAGTCATTATAATAATTAATGTATGTATGCTAGTTTCTTTTTTTCCTACCTGTCTTCTGCTTTGTGAAATTGAATATTCTCACTTTCGATTCAATCAGTTGATAGACTTCATTTATACCAAAGGCGTTCTTAATGAGTTTCTAAAATAAATAGATTTGTTAAAAACTTTTATTCGCAAATTTTAATGAGGAATTAAACGAATTCTCATTTTAATGCTCCTTAGTAAAGCACGGATTTTCTAAAAACTTCCGAACGAAATACTAATTAACGTGGTTAAAGATACAAAGGTTTATGCTTTTCAATTGTCTTGTGTCAACAGATCTATTCAAAAGATGAAATGAATTCTACTCGTTTTGTCAATTAAATAAGCTATTCCATAAGGCTTGCTTTCCGGTTCTACCAATTATTTTTCATTACAACTCTAATTACTGATTTTGAAATGAGGAAATGGGCGTTCGTGAAGCAGTTGTTAGGAAAATTTACATTGACAAATGGTTCAAATATATTATGTACCCTGTTTGTTATTAGTTTATGTGCTGGTGCATGTGCGCTCCTACTCAGTCTGAGGGTTGATGTTGAACTTTAGTTGATGGCACTCTGTATTTTCTGTTAAACAATTTTGATTTAACTAGTCAAGAGATCTAAAAGTTAATAAACGAAGAATAAGGGAGCAGTTCGTTAATGAGCGAACCCATCAGTGAATTAATTGCACAGAATTTAGTTCAGTTGGAAAGTAAATACGGGAACTTGAATCGGAGCGACCATTTCGTTGTAATAATTGACGGATAATGGTGTTTGGTTTTGGAAGGAGTGGTAGGGTTAAGAAGTTTTCTTAGAATTTTATTTAAAAAAAATTTGAATCCTAAATGTCCAGTGCTTGATGTCGGATTTAACTTGTGTTTATTAGAGAGGAAAGGTTGATTTAAGTACTTCTACAAATGCTAGCAAATGGTTCGAATTTGTCTTATAGACCAGTTAAGAATTAAAGAATAATAAATAGACGTGCGAATTCATTAGCAAATCTCTACAAATGTTAGACAACAGTTCTGATTTGTTTTGCAGATGAGTTGTTAGAGAATAATTGATTGATGAATGAACTCATTAGTGTTTTAATTCCATATTGGAAAGTAGGTATGGAAGCTTGAAGAGGAGCTACTATTTCGTTTTGATGTTTAGTTAAGAAGAGATTGAGGAACTTGAAATGAATGAAAGAGGAGTATTAGAGAAGATTTTAGAATTTTATTCTGTAGTAGGTGAAGCTTTTTCTCTTTGTTTTCGATACTGGAACTCTTTCGTTACTTTCCTAGTTTGAGTCCACTACTTTCCTACTTTCCTAGTCCACTCTTAGCGCTTGCTAAGAGTGGATCAGATATCTAATGTGTGCGTGCGTGCGTGCGCGTGTGTGTGTGTGTGTGTGTGTGTGTGTGTGTGTGTGTGTGTTATATTGGATCTTGATAGAGAGAATTTTGACAAATTCTATTTAGCAAGTTTGATTTTGTCAGTAGGCTGATTAGAGATAAGGGATGATATATATGAATGAACGAACGCATTATTAAAATAATTGCGCATTAATTAAAATGATTATATTTCAGAATGGGTGGATGGATGCTTTTATAAGATAATTTTATTATGAGGGAAGGGGGGGGGGATATTTCTTTTAATGAGAATGGTAGGTTGATGTTTTTTGTTTCAAAATTTCTCTATGTTTGAAATATTTGCCAGAAGTTTTATTGTTAATTTGTCGAGATGTATGGCAAATTTTTCACAAAAAAATTGAATTTTATGCTGAAGAATTCCGGGTCTTTTGAAATGTCTTTTCCGAGGTAGAATTGTCCGCTGTCTTTTCCATTTGATAGACAAACATCTAATGTTTGCATTAGTTCTCGATGTTAATGAAAGAAACTTATGAAGTGTGCACCACAAATTTGAGTTGAATTTATGTAAAGTTATCATCAAGAAGAGAAGAACTGGGAGTTCTAGTTGCTTCATCATATCTTTAAAGATTTGTTCGATTTTTATCATACAAATAAAACTTAAAGATTTGTACGGATTTTGTAAGTTTTTTTAATCAACTTATTGACTAAGTTTTCTTCTTATAAAATTCATTAAATAATATGAAGTCTGATTTAAATCAGTTCGCTTTTTTCATTTCTCTTATGCAGCGTACGCAAAGAAAAAACATTATGTATAGGTCAAAATTAAAAAAATAAAATCTTGACGACTTTATGCCAAAATTGAATATCTGTGTTAAATTTTGAACTTTATACATCATCGAAAAGTTGTTCGTTCTTGTACAATAGAATGTTAAAACATATGCAAAGCAGTTTTATAAAAGCATTTTTATTTTATGTGTGAAGATGAATTTTCATTTATTTCCTGATGTGCCAGGAATGTGAAATTTTGTACGCATTGTATACTCGACAACAATATTTTATTTTATTTTTGGATTATTTATTTTATTTACTTTATTTTATTTTTTAATTATAACTTAGTAACTAAAATTTGACTGTAGGTAGCGCCGTCTGTTGATAAATTTGAGAAAATTAATTAGGTGATTCCTTAATATTTATAATAATTATGAAAGTGTCCATAAATAACTACATTTTAGGGCATTTATAGAAAGTTCTTTTAAGGAGTTATTTTTTAAATGTTTTTTTAAATTTCAGTTGTTTTAGCACAACAACTTTAAAAAGTGATAATGTAACTGAATTACAGCTGCTTTTGTGAAAATATTTTGAATGGTCCTTATTTTCAGCATGTTCTATATTAAAAATTCTCATATCACAATTGCTTTATTTTATAGATCTTTTTCTTATTTCGCAACTTGTTTTTATTTAAACATTTTGATATATAATATTGAAAAAAAGATGTTAAATTGAAAAGTTTCCCATCTACATATAATCTTTCTAAAATTTATTAGAATTCTGACAACCCAATTTGATAGAACCTGGAGCGCTATGACTGATCGCATCATCTGTGAATAATATAACTTAGATTTTGTGTATGTGTGTGTAGGGAAGAAAAAAAAATCGAAGAAAAACATCTCCGTTGTATTTTCTTTTTGTGCAGTTTTATTATACAGTATATCTATAGTTAATGATTGAAAAAAAAATATATATATACGTGGAACTGTATTTATTATTTTAACTCGAATTGCAATCATATTCAGTATTTGTTTTACTTTGTCAGTGGCAGATTTTCGATTTCGCAGTCTATCTTAGTATTGGGAGCATTGAGATAGGAGTTGTTTTAAAGAGTGTTATCAACCTGGTGCCAAATTAATGAAGCTGTAAAAAATTATAAATGCTAAGAATTGTGAAATATCAAGTTTAATATTTTATGAATCATAATTGATCAGATTCCAACCTGTTTCAATGTATTGTTTACTCAATATTTATAAACTCAAGCATCTGTTGAAGTAATATTGTGTACAAAGGTGGATGCCACTCATTCGCGAATCATAATAAATAAATAATGATGCATATTTAGGCAAAGTTCCTAAAATAAAAGATAAATTTAAAATAAATCGTGTTAAAATAATAATATTGTCTAATATAAAGCTAAAGTGATCAGTTATTTAATAATGGCCTTATTATGTGCACTGCCTAGGATTGAAAATGCCTAATTTTCTGTTAAATTTGAGTGCAATGTCACACCGAGTAGCTTTAATCGTACTAGCAATTTTAACTGTCATGAATCAAATTCAAGCTATGAATTTAAATCAGAACTCACAAACTAAATTAGGAATGGTTGTATTCATTAAAATCAATCCTCCATTTACTTTGCTCCAATATTCCGAATAAGGTTTTAAATCTCCTAGAAATTCTTTATTTACAAAGTATCTTGTATTAAATGTTCTGGTAGTCGCATCAACAACTTTCCCAACCGCCCTTTTCGGGTGATTCATTTGAAAGAGGCCATTCTATAATCCTCATAAATGCTGCCCTATCTCACGCATCCCTGTGATTTTAAGGTGCAATGAGGCGCATTTCCTAGGGTCCGAAGACCGTGTTAAAGCTGTGTAACGTTTCCGTGATAACGAAACACTGTGTACAGTAGATTGCCTGGTATAATCACGGCCAAGGTCGCCGTGGATTACCTGCCAACACCATAATGACCACTTTCCACGTTCTTTTGTTCCTCGCCCAGAACGGATTCGTGTTTCTGTTTCATATCACGAAAGTTGTGAGTTGGAGAAACATGTTTTCATAGTATTTGAAATCAGAAATTGTAATTGGATGACAATGTTCTGATTTCGGAGTATCGTTTTGTTATAAAAGGAAGAAAAGACGATATAAACAAATTAAGCAGTGACCAGAAGTGAGGTTGAATCGCTATAGTTTCAGTTCATTGTACTAGTTACTTTCTTGACTCTATGCGTAATAATGGGAAATGTATATGTTCTGTTGTTTTACAAGCCAGACCATTTGGTCTAGAGCTAACAAATTTTGCGCCTATGTATATATGATAGTGGAAATTTAAACCATTGGAGAATCTTTACAAATTTTTATTATAATTTTAATTAAAAACCGAACGAAATTGTGAATTTTTTTCGATTTTATTTGCACAATATATATGACATCAAGTTTACGTAATCTTAAAATAAGTATACGTTCAATAATATCAATTTTTTTTTGCTTATAATTTTTCCATTTTAATTTTTAAAACTCGTTTTGTATACCTTTTGCGGAAATATATCTACCTAGAATATCTATGGAACAACATGAAATAGCGATATCGCATTATGGATTGTTATTTTTTGGATAAACTTTTAGGTATATAAGGTAAACTTGGATAATTCTTCAGTAATCTTTAAGAATCCCCCCCCCCTTCAAAATTAAAATTAAAAACTCAGTTGAAATTTTTATTTTTTTCCCCCTTTCAATTACTGTAGAGCTTATTATTGTACTAAAACAGTTTTGTTTCTTTAACTTATTAGAAAAAGCTTTACAATAATGTCGATGTGACTATTTTATATTTCTTACTATTATTTTGATAAAGTTTTCGATTAGTATTATATTTTTCATTGCTATTATTATTTTCATTGTCATTTCATTATTTTATATGTTTCATTTTTTTATTGCTAATAATAATGTTTATTTTGAGAAAGAATAAATTTAAGCTATATGCAAGAATGTTCTTGACGAAGTAACATCATCCAATCTGTATTTATACATTTTATAATTTAACAAAACTTGCGAAGTGAAATCAAACTAAATAACAGAATCATTCTTTTCAAGTTACATTGGTGTTCAGATTCTGTTTTTATTCAACGTGTTTGCCGATCAACTTTTAAAGTGCAAACATGAACATTCCTTCTCTTTCTCATCAAAATAGCAAACGAAAAACTAGTTCGCAAACATGCTTATTTCTTTGAAAAATCCATTAAGGTAAAAGTTTCCTGTCTTCACAAACAAATCAAAATGTGACCTAAAATGTAAGGGATGGAAAAGTAAATAAAGATATAAAATTTTCTTTTAGGTCCGAGAATTTCTTGATGCTTTATCCAAAAAAGAAATAATAGTTATTTTTGTGTTGGGTGCCTTTTCAAGTTGTTGCTTCCAATCCGTTCTAATCCAGAACTCTTATTTTTCTTGTGAAAGGATATTCAATTACTTGTTATTATTTAGTTACAAATCTTTATTACTTATCGATTTTTGAGTACATTTTTATCTTTCTTTTAAGGGGATTAAAAAGGGCATTTTCTGGAATTTTTTGAGTAGATATAAAAAAGAAAGCTATTGATTTAAAAATAATAACAATTTCTTAAAATCTATTTGATTCTTTATTAAAAATTATTCTAAATATTTTTTATTATTTTTACTGACTGAATAGTAATTTAGCTTTATTTACTTAAGAGTATAATTTGATTTTTATTTCCACTTTTTTGTTATGTGTTATACATGACCAATTAAAACTCCATTTCGAAACCGCACGCTTTCAGCTTCACAGAAAAAAAAAATGTATATTGTTTTTATATGGTTTTCCTGCCTTTTTATTTGTTCTCTATTTCATTTGTCCGCCTTTTATTTTTTCAATGTCATTATTCTGTATCATACATTTTATGTGTATAATTAAAAACGTCCCATCTGACGATAATATTCATTCAATACTAATTTTTTTCAATATTTCTGGAAAGTTTATTGCCATCACCATATAATTTGATATTCCAAAATTCTTATTCGAATAATGAATCCTGTATTCGAGGGTTCTTTTTTTAGTATGGAAAATTCAGTCCGTTTTTTAGGAAATTTACCCCCCCATCAGAAGGAATCAATCATTTTATTGTTCGATTGATGTATAACTAACTATACTACCCACATATTTATTGGTTCGAAGTGGTCTTTCCTGTTCTTTCAATGAGGATTCTATTTAAATATGACTCAAAATGCCACATTATTTAAGATTTAGTACTCGTTTGCAGTTCGTTTTTATGTCGATTGACATCATTGCTTGATTTATGTGGTGTTTTATTATTCTTATTTGATTTTATTCTCTAAGCGAGTGAACTGTACCAGTTTCGAAATTTAAAACGTGGCTATTGATATTAAAATGCTCAAAAAAGATTTAAAACCATTCTGAAATTGCAAGCCATTGTTTAACAGAAAATGTTTTAGAAATGGCATTATTTTTGTTGAGTTCGTGATTTCATATTATTCTGTCTTACTTACCGAAAATATTTTTAAATAAGTTTTCTTAATTTAAATAATTTTATCTGCATTAATCGGTACATTTTCAAGATTAATATGGGGAAGTTGATTTGTAAGATAATCAAATGTAAATATATGCAAATATTAAGACATTATTTTTATATATGGAATCTCGAATTCTCTAAAAGATGCAAGACTTTTAATCGAAGTTATAAAGAAAAAAGTAAGCTCTGAAGTTGCATTCAAAAGTTTTTCCTCAAATTAAAAGTTGGAATGGAAAAACTTTTAGCTTTGCAAAATATTAGTTTCAAAAATTTAAGTGAAAAGGAAATTAATTTTATGAAACTGTTCAATGCATTTTATAATAAAAGGTTGAATGAGGGGAAAAATAACAGAAAAAAAAAAGCGTTATGCTTATAAATAATGAAAAGCCTGAAAAAAAAGTATTAAAGAATAGACGTATAACCGAGTTAAAAACGATATTCTGTGAATAAATATCAGCCTGAAGGAAGCCATTAAATGCTAATAAATTAATAATTCATGCTTTTTAATCACTTTATTATGTGTATTTTTTTTTTTAGAAATATTTCTTTGTTTCGAACTTTAAAAAGCAAATAACTGGTTCAGCAAACTAGTAATTTTTAAAAAATTGTCTTTGTGTAACTATGTCTTAATGACTTCCTCAGAACATATTTATGTACTTGAAATTTTGATATACATGTAAAAAAAATGTTTCTTTGATTTTCAGTCTATATCTTTAAATATCCAATTTTATTATAGGAAAGAGTAGCAGTATTTATAAAAATAATCACATTTAAAAGAAATATCCACTTTTGCTTTATACTGAAGTTAAACTTTAATTTTGAGAAACAGAGTCAATGCACGATAATAGCAAATAAAAAAATAAAAAAAATCAGAAACTTATTTGAAAGCATTCTTTATATTAAACCTACTTATCATGGGAAAAAAAGCTGGAAATAACAAGAATGAAAATGGGTTTCACTGCAACAATTAAAAATATTGTAGAATACATTTTAATTATTTTTTAAAATTAATAAAAAAATTATGGAGGTGCAAAAAAACAAAACAAAACAAAACAAAAAAACAAATGGTAGACACGAATGTACTAAATCGTGAAAGATTTCATCTATTCTATGAAAACAGACTATACATAAGCTTCGAAAGGATTATCTTAGGATAGGTAGAAAGTAAAGAATTACATGAAAAATGTGAGTAATATTGTTTTATCATAATAAAATATGACATGAAAAATGTATTAGTAATTGTAGAGATCTATACTAATGCATCAAAATCTCTAGATAACTGTTCGTCTTAAACACCTAAAGAGAACTTTTTTTTTTGAACCTGTCCCTGCTGCTACTTACAACTTCTAGAAAAATTTCAATGAAAAGGATTGCAGTTAAGGACGAATGGAATTTCCATTTATTTTGAATGGTTATTATTTGGAGAATCTCCAATGATTTCTGACCGTTAAGCTTGGTTCAGATATTTGGAAAAGAAGAATTAGAAATCCCATTTGAATCATTTTTTTTTTCCATATTCTCATGGGTTCTCTTTTGTTAAGGAGAAATGGGAAAACTATCAAGCGAAATCCGGAATTTCTTTTCTACAGAAAAAAAAATGGCTTCACATTCATATCTGAATTTTATTTTTACTCGATGAATAAATTGGATTCTAACCTAAAAAGGGCATATAGGGAGAACTGATTTATTTTATTTAAAAAAGGGAAGGGGGGGGGGAAGAAGCTCTAGGAATGACTGGAATGAGGAAAATATTTTTCTTTTGATGCGAAATGTTAGCCATGCTTTTCTATAGTGAAATTGCTTATTAATTGTACTATCCATATAAACTTAAATTATCCATAATAAGGAAGACCTTTTATCAGTCCTGTTTTTCCTGGTATCTGTTCTTAACATTTTTGTTTTTTATATAGAAATTTAAAATTATTCATGAAATTTATCCATAATTATTTTAAAGATGAGGTCTTGAAATTTTTTTATGCTCGTGACAATTTTGTGTTCAAAATATTGTTGCTCTAAAGTTGGCATATGAATTAAGTGGAATGTGAATAAATTTGTTAAAAATATTTTGTTAACCTTTTGCATTTGAAAAAGTAATTCGTTGCATATTTATTCTCTAATAACAAGGACGTGTTTATTGCTCCGATATATATCACACCAAGAAAAAAATTACTGTAGAGTAATGAAATTTGGGCAATGCATGTGTCTAGTTAACATATTTAATTTATTAAATTTTCAAGATCACAAATTAATTTAAGCCAAAGAAAATGCGAGTCAAACGTGAAATATTGTTACATTAATAGCCATTGTAACCTCCTGCAAACGTGCATGCATTGTGTCATGCAAGTGCCGAATGTCACTTTGTGATATGGAATTCCATGTTTGTTATACTTTTTCTGTCAATATTAGGACGATCAGTGATGACTATGAATGATATTGGAGTTGTCATCCAATGATATCCCATACGTGCTCAATTGGAGACAGATCTGATGATCTAGCATACCAAGGTAACATGTTGACACTCTATAGGGCACGTTGTGTTACAACAGCGGTATGGGAGCGAGCGTTATCCTGATGGAAAACTGCCAATTGAATGCTATTCATGAATGGTAGCACTGTAGATTGAATTACTAGACAGACTTACAAATTTGCAGTCACTGTGTTTGGGATAACCACGAGAGTGCTCCTGCTGTCATAGGAAATTGCTCTCCAGACCATGATTCCAAATGTAGGTACAATGTTTAGGTTTGTTTGTACAGTGTTTAGGACAGTTTGGTTGCAGGGTTACCCTGGCCTCCTTCTGACCACACTCAGGTATCACTGTCACCAAATCAGAACTTGCCTTTGGGGCCGCGGTGGCCTGGTGGTAAGGTCTCGGCCTCGGAAGTGGAGGGTTTCAGGTTCGAGACTCGACTCTACCGAAGAACCGTCGTGTGAGGGGTTCTCTTGCACGTTAAATCTGTCAGGCCAAACGTCCTCCTGCTGGTGTGGTGTGGAGAGGGGGGGCCAGTTCAGGTGTTGTCCTCGTCATCTGACCGTGGTTCAAAATTACGAGGTTCATCCCATCTTGGCTTGGAGCTGTCCTTTGAAGTAACCGATTTCTAACAGTTCTGTTAGAAATCAGTTACTTCTGTCAGTTCTGTTGGCACTGTGTTGCCAACTGCTGCTCGAATTTTTGCCTCAGACGTAGTACGAAACAGCACACCAGGAAGACCGCCGAATACGGCGGTCTTCCCGCTCAATAATCCTACGTGACCGCCCGAGATCCAGTCTTCTTGAGGCAGTACTATCCCTTGACCACTGCTCCTAACAATCGTGCACAGTGGATATATTCCAGCCAAATCTTTCTACAATATCGGGGAAAAAATTTTAAGTATCTAAAAATAAATATAATTAATGAATTAATATTTGAAAACATTCTATTTACATCTAGTGTCATCCACTACAAGTTTTGAAAAATATATTTGGACTTGAGTAGAATAAAAAGTATTTTATTAACGATTGTAAATTTGAATAAGATACATAGGGAGAGTGTGAACTAATAGTAGGATTTGAGTAACAAATAAAACTTTAAAATAATTCACTGTTCTGAAAGTGAGTGGGAGTCACCATCTGAGTGCTAAGGGTTAAATTATTCAATACATTGTAACGAATTTTTTCCATTCAACATATCTTAAAAATACGGATTTCTTTAAACCTCTATAGCTTCCAAACAATGAAAAGTGAGAAAAAGTATGAAAGATTTCGCTTCCATGAAAATTATTCTGCTCAATTCTATTTGTGATTGCATTAATTTAAAGAGCTCCAATTTAACGCATTCCCACGTTAAAAAAAATCTTAATTGCATATTGCTAAAAGATAATTTGTGGTATATAGTTTCACCCTCCCCCTATTGGATTCATAGAGATTAATATACAAAATAAATTGGAGATATTGCATTTTAATGTATATTTTAAATCAAAATCTAAACTAAAACGAAATCATTAGCTGTTTATTGAGATAGCTGGATTTCAATGTGAGGTTTTCGATTGCTTAAGGAGAATTTGTTCTTTCGAGAAAGATATGCTTCTATTTGTAATTAAGGAGCTCAAGATAAAATTATAATTAAAAAAATCTTAACAAATTGAATTATTTTTTAAAAAAATCATTTTCTCAAGAATCTCTGTTCTCACTATTATTACATAAGATAAGATCATGCTATTTTTATCATATAATGGTTACTCAGCACCATCATCCTTTTAAACATTATATAATGGCAATTTAGCACCATCATTTCCTTAAACATTATTAATCAATAATTTTCTCTACGTATTTGCATAAAATTATCCCTTCCTCCCCTCTGCAATTGTATTGCTCTATGCTGAACATCTGAAACATGGAGATCTATTGAAACATTAAATCCCGAGGGAAACAGTTAACAATCTGATTCTGGTGTTCTCTACCCTGAGGACAAAACACATACTAGAGATAAGGTGATGGATGTGCGCTGCATTTCTCCACTCATGCAGCACTTAAAATTCAAGGCTGGTCGTGAGAAACTAGTATTTTCCATTCATATTCTGGCGTTTCTCTCACGGTTGTCGAGAGGTGACCGTTACTTAGACGCCGTTACTTCGGGGTGTTCTTTGTGTCATTCCGGCCTGAGAATTCTTAACGTGCGAACTCCTATTTATTTATTCTTTTAATTTGCATTTGAGAAAAAAATTTGTATTTATAATTTTCTATATTGTTTAGACTGTTTTTGCGTCGATGCAGTGGCTACATGGAGTTTATTTTCTTGATATTAGAGTCAGAAGATTAACATAATTACACATGCCACCTAAAATCTTATTGCATATTTTTTTATGTATTCTATTTCGTAGTGATTGTGCCTTCTCCTATTTTTGCACTTTTGCAAGATGCTTAGTGCATTTCCTAATTAAACTAACGGATTTATTTCTCTTTTATCATGTGACTATCTTGGTATGCTGAATATTTCTAAATCTGCGAATGCTTTATTATTAATTATAATTACTTAAAAAGTCTTTAAATCAAATTTTGGTTGACTTGTTCTCAATTTTGTTACGACACGATATCACTACTTGATCAAACTGCGGCCAACCCTTGATAAAAGATTACAATTTCTTTATTATTGAACAAACGGAATGATAGAGAAACGAATGTTGTAAGACGTATAATAGCGTGTTTAAAATGCCGAAAAACAGAATATTGTTTAAGTTAGTTCAAAAATGCATTTTACCAGACTTGCGCAATATTTTGTTTTGCATTGATTAAGCCCGAAAAAAAGAATTGACTAATTGATAACAATAAGCCGGATTGGTAGTATGTATAAGGTGCAAGCGGCAATGCGACTTCGACATCACATTCCATAACCTAAAATCACTTCTTAATTTGGAAATAGTTTGGGATGGACCTGCGTGGGTGAGAGTGATTCGTGCCTGCTGTTGTAGTTTACTTGTTCCATTTAACTGCTTACAAAATTTGCATGATCTACGTTCCTTTTATCACATTAGTTAATTTTATTAAATATATTAATAATGATAAATAAGAAATCACATAGCTTTTGAATGACGTAATAAATTTTTCTACATGTCTTTAATCCTTTAAAAGACCATTTTTCTGGTCATGGTATATTAAAATATATTTCCGATTGAGATTGACTGAAGAAAATTTATTTTTTTAACTTATCAGATAAATTTAATTTGATTAATCAATTAATTTGGTTCATTAATAGTGAGTAAAAAAATCAAAACACACCACTCTGTGTGAGATAAGGAACTTAATTATCTAAATTTGTGTATCGTTGAAAAATTTGTCCGAAATTTTGATAACATAACTTTATATGAAGAATAATGATTTTGGTCGAAGCAAATTTCTTATGTTCCTAGTAAGGGTTAAATAGTTTTAAAAAAAGTTTTAAGTATGAGCATTTGTTACATAATCTATATTAATATCCATTCTTAATATCTAAAATAAAAAAAGATGATGCATACATTATTTTAAATTAATCTGAATCCTATTAATAATATTACAATGGTCATAACGATACATTGATTGACTTTCCCATATCGTCATTTTTTTAAAGTTTTCACTGACTATGATATTATTAAATTTTTGTACTGTGTTGATTTTTTGTAATATCTGTAAATTTTAATTTTATTCTGGCATATTTGTAAATCAGTTGCACTAATTGGCCAATTAACTTGGTGACATTATATATGTGAAGGAGAGATTATGATGAATGAAATTATTTTTAATTTTTTAAAATTTCTTTTAAAAGATGAATTTTTTTTAAATGTTTCCTATAGGAATTTAATATTTTCTAAAGAAAATATGTTATATTAACAAGGTGTGTAAACATATGTATTTCTAATTAACTAAATCAGACAACGATTTTATTAATGTTCTCGCATGATTATGATCACATTATATTTATAAGCGATTATTTATTAAAAGATATTTCTTTAATGTGTTAATTCTTATTAAGTAAATTTAAATTATCTTCTTATTAGATATATTTTTTTCAAAATAAAAATTATTTATCAAGCTTGGATTTTATATTTTACTATGAAACTAAAATGTTTTAAAAGTATTTAATTTTGTTTTGTACTATTACTACTTCCCATTGACAGTCATTTTATTTCGATCATAATTTTCCATGTGTATATAAATGATGAATGAAGAACTGAATGATACTACATATACGTCATTTTTATCTATGTGCTGGTTGAATTATTTATTTTTTAAAAGTTGAATGTTTATTTAAGTTGATAAAATAGTAATGTTGACTGACTGACCTATATTTAGAATTCGTAAGTCCTTTTCCTTCTCGCAGCAGCGGAATTTGTTATCTGATTATTTTTTTTCCTGTCCTCTGCTTGGAAAAGACATCTTTTTTCCGACTCCTCAATTTAATTTTGTATTTTAGTTTCACTTATTGATTATATTTCAATGTTATAATTACTGTCTTGAAATTGAATAATTATTCAAAGAGATCAGAAAGCCTTTTGGTTTCGTAAAATGATTATTAAAATAAAACTATATAATTTCAATTTAAATGCTAAATCACTACTCTTCTTTTATTTTTTAATGCATGTTAATGTTCTTTTTTAATAAACTTCAGAATTCTATTGAAGCTGCATGCCTTGGTAGTTAAGTCTCGGCTCTAGATTCGAACCCATTTCCAGCGAATCATGTGAGTTATGCTAATGCATGTTAAATCCGTTGGGGTCAAATGGCCGTTTTCAAGTTGCAAATCTTGAAAAGGGGCATCTTTAGTGTAGTCATTATCATCTGATTGACTTGTAGAATTACGAGGTTATTATTTTATTTCATTTGAGATACATGATTCCTTCTGAGCAGAATAAATAAATAAAGAAAAGACTTAAAATCATATTACCGAAGATCTTAAATAAGATTATCACGCTTGAACTTTCTGGTTTGAAAGTCAATGAAAGTATTTCAAATAATTTTCAGATGTTAGTTTTGAGTATCTTTATTTAGATTGCACTCTCGACGCAATACGTTTATTTTTTTTAAATTCATTCATACATTTTATTTTTGCGAATGTTGAAGTATTGAAGGAAAAGAAACAAGCAAACAACAAAAAAAAAAAACTGTGAGACAAGGTTAGTTTGTCCCAATTAAAAAAAAAAAACACTGACTTTTGAACTTTCTGATATATATTGGCTTAAAAACTGTTAATTGAAACAACAATTTTATGAAAACTTTTTCAGTGTGATGAGGAAAGAGAATTCAGCGAAGCAAGTATGGAACCTTTTTCTGTTTGTAATCATTTCTTTTTAATTACCTCAATTTGGGTTTGGAGTCACTGAGAATGCAGAAAAGTAACGAAGTGCAACAACAGATAATTTCATAAGAAAAAAAGAAAAAAGAATTTAAAGTGCTTTATCTAAAAAGAAATCAAAACTTTAAAAACTGTAATGCCAATTTGATTATATTTCGAGATAAAAATTTTTTTGTCTTGCTTACAATGTGAATTTAAAAGATTTTTTTAAAAAAATTCTCCTTCTAATTATCTGTTCTGTTTTTAGTCAAGGTGACTAAATATAACCAATTGCAAGATCCATTCTCTCTGTTTTGTTTTGATTTTAAGCATTTAATTTTTTTTCCCTTGAATTGTTGAAGAAACTGTCAGTGAAAAATAAATAGTGGGTTTGATTTTTTTGTTTTTGAATTAAAATTTTAATTTTGTATTTTAACGGTTTGGCAGAATAGTAAATTAAGTAAAGTCGGAACATTGTGACTTAGGTGACATTAATTGCCGGAAGACTGAAAGCAGAAAGAATGGAGAAGGAATCACAGGATCGCGTGACAATAAATATTTCTTTGCTTTCTTGCATAATTATTTTATATAGTAATATAAATCGTGAAATAATTAAATTTCAATAATGAAAAATTCTTATTTTTATGTTTTATTTTCAATCAAGCATTAACAAAATAAGTAGTAGTTTTAAAATATGAATATTATGAAAAGGTTTAAGAATATCTGTAAAAAAATTTATGCTAATTTCCAGTTACTAAAATTAAATCATGTTAGCTTAAAATTAAGGAATAATTGGACAACTAAAGTAGTATCATTAGTAGAGTTTTTTTTTTCTTCTTAATTTTAAAAAGATTCAAAGGGTTTTTTTTTTTCTTTGTGAGAATATTTCCGAAAGCTATCGATGGATAACGCCATAGTTTTGCTTAATTTGTGAATAAAATTTCAAAAATAAAAATATTTTCTTATTTTATTTCTACCATCCAACTTTGGTTAGCCTATATTTAACGACTTACCTTGTGATATCTTAACAGACAAAAAAACACATTCTTTGTAATTAAAATTATTCTAGTAATTTTAGGCATTTGAAATAACAATTTAACTAAAGAGCGAGCAAAAAAATTTTAAATGACTCTTTTCTTGTCTATTCCTGTATTTTTTTTCTTTAATTTCTCTTTTGAGCTATAAAATGCAAAACGATCAGTTTCTCAAAATTCTCGTGTGCAGTTTCATAACAAAATGTTAACAGTAACATGCATATATAAAATAATTTCGACCGGAGGGCTTCATTCTTCATAGAATCTCTGTATGCTAGCATGTCAACTCATATCAAGCGGTAAAGGGGAGACCAATTAAAATTTTGAATTCATTTCACCACAAAACGCTATAATTCATCCCGAGACTTGAGATGTTTCAGACTTTCGCATGAAATAGCGGTAAAGGTTCGGACATCAAGTGCCAATGACTGAATAGATGACTGTATACGCTCAAAATATATCTTCTATTGACACCGTTTAATTGAATTCCTACAGATCACAAGACGCCCACATACGGCCTCTGTTAATTCAAACCATGAACCGTTAGTATATTATTTAAACTGGCCTGATGGACATTAAATCCGTCTGTGTAAAATGTCTTCCAATTAGTGTGATGCAGAATGCTTTAAATTAATGAGTTTCGTTCCAAAATAGTCTTAGTATTGCATAAAATCTGATTTTAACCTAGTTGATCGGTAACAAAATAGATCTATAACTGGGTCTGCCTAAGGGCTCCCGATTATTAGAGAAGCTCAGATAAAAGATCCATCATTAATCAGAATTTGCTTATTTATTAATTCGACTCTAGCGCAGTTGATCATCCCAGTATTTGGCCATCTGCATCACCACTTATCCCGATTATAATGCTATGCTCAGATTAATATATGGACAAAATACACAAGTGCGTAAAGAGCTCCGAAATCAGCGAAAAGATTGAGGCTTTCGGATTTATTTTTCTTGCAAAACATTTTTAGAGAATTTTTTTTACAAGAGTTACTATTTAATTTGTTCAAAATAATAATAATAATCAGTATCGTTAAAATTTTAAATTTTCCAACAATATTCCTAATTATATTTTGCAAGTTAGAAGTTAGACATTGCGCTGATGATGATGATGACGTGTCCGTGTTTCTACGGAAAGGGGGTGCAGTAGCTTCTGAGAGTAAAGACCTCTGAGCACCCAGAGGGCAGAAGTCTAACTTCTAGCTCAAATGGAGGTGACACACACATTCGCTTGCACAAACCCTTTTTACATGGCCGCACATTCTTACATCTCACAGATAGAACACGAAACAACCATGCCCGAACCAGGACTCGAACCCGGGGCGCCCAGATATTGCGCTGTTTTATAATTATAAAAAAATATGCAATTCCACAATTTAAAAAAATGTTCGACCTTGTAATTAGATAGCATTCAGATTTTTTTTTAATGTTTTATCTGTTTCTATTATTTTTCTTCAAATTTGGAATAAATATAGAATTTAAAATTATAATTAAGAATATAATCAAAAGCAGAAAAGAGAAAACTATTATTAAAAGCGGAAAAGAGGTTGAAAGGATGGTGCTTGATTTGCTTAAGGGCTCCTAAAGGCTTAATCTGGCCCTAGAGATTCTTAAAAATTCATTAAAATCTCTGTAATTATCGTGAATCAGCAAAGCATCTGAAAAAGAATAAAACTCAAATATTAGCTCTATTTTATTATAGAAAAAAATAATTATTTATTTTCAAAAATCATGTGCAAGGTTGCGTCTAAACCTACCCGTTATACACCTGACAGATGCTTCCTAGA